>LR990667.1:13665730-13873383 GCA_905147715.2 Xestia xanthographa | reverse complement strand
TTATGAGTCACTATACAGGTATACCTTTAATGAGAATCGTGACAGCAATAGGTTGTTCACTCTGTGGGTTAGTTGGGCTAATAATAGAGCGGCATTCAATTCAAGCTTAGGAATGGTTAAGGCTTTATTTAGCGGAGCAAGACGAGACTTTGAACACAATAAATTTACAATGACTGACCCGTCTTTTTTCAAAATTGTTAAATATAGGCAGCAACCAAATGCCTTTTGTGATGCATCTGCATAGCCTACTAGCTCTATGGATAGTGTGCCACAAGAATTGACACAACGCGGAACAGTGACAGTACCCATCTTGTTTAAGTTGGTTAAAAATGTATGCCAAATGTCCAACAAGCTCTGAGGTAACATAGCATCCCATCCTAAATTGACAGACCATAATTGCTGCATAAAAAGCTTAGCAACCACAATTATAGGTCCTATTAAACCAAGCGGATCAAATATTTTGCCGACAAAGCTAAATACCTGTCTCTTAGTGTACATGCCATATTTAAATGGTGGACTTGTAAAACTAAACTGATCTACAATATTGTTGTATTTTAAGCCCAATGTTTTTACAATGTTATTTTTATCAAATTCAATGTTGTCATCAAAATATTTATGTTCAATAGGAACATTTTCTAGCACTTGAGGAACATTTGAAGACCATTTGTGTAACTTAAAGTTTCCCAATTGTAACAGTTCTACTAATTGTGCCTTGAGATCATGCAGGGACTCTGTACTGTCAGAGCCACATAGTACATCATCTACGTAAGTATTCGAGAACATAGCCTCTGCTGCAAGCGGATACCTCTTTCCATACCTATGGGCCAACTCTATTAGGCATCGGGTTGCCAAAAATGTAGATGCTTTTAACCCATATGTAATTGTCTGCAGCTGTAAACAACTGATAGGCTTGCATGGATCATCTCTCCAAAGAATGTTTTGGAGGCAGATTTGCTTTGGATTTATCCTCACGCAGCGAAACATCTTGGCAATGTCACAAATAAAAGTAAAAAGGTACGTACGGAACAGGAGCAGGATATCAAATAGTTCTTTTTGTACAACTAGTCCATTCAACATGACATCGTTGAGGGAGACTCTACCTTTTGACTTCATGCTACCATCGAATACCACACGCAGCTTGGTTGTTCTGCTGTCCTCATTGATCACAGCATGATGAGCTAAAAAATAAACATGTCCATTAGTCACTTCATATTCACTAATGTCAACCTCTTTGGCATGTCCCAAGGCAACATATTCTTCAATAAATTGTTTATATTTTTCCAAGTACAAATGATTTCTTTTGAATTTCTTTTCCAGTGTCAAAAATCTTTGGTGGGCGACTGAAAAGGAATCTCCAAGCTGTAGTTGTTCTAAGTCACAGACAAGTGGCATATAAACTTGAAAGATATTATTTTCAATTTTAGCTGAGCCTTGAAAGGTAGCTTCAGCCTTTTTATACTCATTAGACAACTTATCAGCTGGTTCAGGGACCTTTTCAGTGAGCCAAAAACGCTCCATTATATTTTCCAGTTTTTTGGAATCACAGATAGCCAGATTTGAAACATAATTGTTACCAAAATTACATATATTTATAGTACCCCCAAGAACATATCCGAATAAAGTTCTCTGCAAAACAGGACCATTTGGAATTTTTATATTTCCATCTAACAAAATACTGAAGTATATATCGGCACCTAAAAGCAAAGAAATTTCTTCAGGAAGATTAAAGTTATCATCAGACAAAATTATATTTTTAGGTAAATTAAGTTGTGAGATATCAATACATTGCTGGGGTAATTTTGTGATTATAGAATCCACAACATGGCATTTTGCATTTAATTGAGTTTTTGACACTGGGGAATGCAAATTTACATTAACAAAATGTTTTTCTTCTTTATTGTATGCCAAACCCAAAGCCTTCACAAGGGAGTTTTTGATGAGTGACACCTGACTACCTGAGTCAAGCAGTGCCCTGACATAGACTTCATGGCCTGCAATATTAAATAATTTTACCTTCACAGTTGGCAATACAACATTGTTACTTAGCGCTATACTGGAGTATGCAACAGCCTCCTTTCCCTCTATTTCCTTGCCTACATGCAGAAGAGTATTGTGCTTCTCCTTACACACTTGACAGGTAAAGTGAAATTTACATTTGCCATTATGTGAGTTTAGACATGTAGAACATAGATTGTTTATAGAAACATATTTCTGACGGTCTTCTACGGAAGCTGTTTTGAAGGAAGGGCAATTGTAAAGTTTGTGGGAGTTATTTCCCTTGCAAAATGTACATAATTTTGCATTATTAGAAGTAGCAACATTGGTTACCTTATTTGACTTCTTTGAAATGGCTTCATGGGAGCCGCAGTCCTCAAGCGCCATAGCACGCTTTTCAAGGAAAGCTGTAAATTCTTCCATCGTTGGTAATACTTCAGGGTTCCTGTCAAGTTGATAGGCTCTGTTTGTAAATGTGTCTAGTTTCCTAGATAATATAGAAATAAGAAGCATATCCCACGCCTTCGTGGGTTGCTTTAAATTTTGTAAAGCATAAAGCTGCTGCTTAATTTCAGAAATTAATGACCTTATAGAGGCCGCAGTACCCTTCATTGTAGGCAAGTCTAAAAGTACATTAATGTGGTTTATAATTAACCTGGACTTATTTTCAAATCGTTTCTTCAATAATATTAAAGCCTCTTCGTAAGATTGATTTACAAGAGGTAAATTAACAATCTTATTAAGTGCATCGTCGCTTAAATATTTCCTTAGGTAAAACCACTTTTGTACATCAGAAAGTGCCTTGTTGTTGTGTATTACAGCAGTAAACAAATCTATAAAAGGCGTGTACTTTGTGAAATCCTTTCCACTGAATACTGGTAAATCAATATTTGGCAATTTAGATGAAGATACACTTGTACACTGGGACACCTCTGATGTATTTATTTTTTTTAAATAATGGTTGATTTTGGATATGATTGAGAAGTATTTTTCTTCTAGAATGGCAACATCTTCGTTGTCTTTACCATCTAATGACAAAATATCTGGTTGGACCTTTTCGTAGTCCTTTAAAGTACAAATTAACTTTTCTTTCCGAGCTTGAAAAGCTTCAGTAGTGACACTAGCAATATTTACTGGGTCGTTGATAAAGTTCTCAATGCGAGTTACGGTACCTTTGAGTTGACCGCGCTTTAGACGCAAAGTCTTGAGATCCTCTTCCATCCTGGTTAGGTTACAGCACCTTAGGCTGACCGTCGTACTAAACACCATTGTATTTCTTGTTGTTTTCGAAATAACAACAACCGCAGCAACCGGTCACAATTTCATTAATCACCTCACAACACAATCACAACAGGTCACTGTCAAGTTGACAGCAGTGACTTGTAGCTGTCAATGTCAACTGTCTTCGCGTTCCGCGTTCCAACTTTATGGCGCGTTCCCGCTTTTTTTGTTGACGTAGTAGGTAGGTACCAAATTTTCCAAGGAGAATCGATGTAGGTACTTACAAATTTTGCACTTTCTTTTCTTTTACAGCCACTTCTAGATTGAATTCTATTTTATAGAAATACGAACCAACACGATGACTGTAATAATTATGATGAATGATATTTTCTGGACTGTAGGTATTTTGAAAACAAGTAATGGGTCGATTGTTTCTTCGTGCTCCTTCAGAGCTGCCCAAGTGCGAAATTGCTTGATTGATAAGCTTGAAACTGCACGAAGACCTGCCCGGGCCGTTGGAGTAGGTAGATGTGCACGCGAAGTAGATATAGCTGCGCTTCACGAACAAAACGTCGTCGCCACGAACCACGGAGAATAGTTTCACGAAGTCCTCGTTACACTAATCGAAGGACCACACGCGCATGTATAAATAAAACATGCGGGGAAAAATGAATAACTGAATTTATTGCAATTCACAGTATTTTAGAAAAGAACAATTAGACTTGCCGGTCCGTCTGAGAGCAAAAATCAGAGAGAACATTATCTAGAATAGTTGCTAGCCATCAAAAATTATTAGTGTTGCAAGTTAAATGTTACTAAAACGAGTAACTATTTCGGAATCGATTTAGACTGATATAAAAATATTTATTTTATTATTTATGTTGAATTTACTTTAACATTACCAGTAACAAGTTTTGCTAAAGCATCTTCCATTACTGACTCAAAGATAGAGTAGTTCAGGTAATTAGGGGTCTGTAAACGCACACTATCACATGCCTATCTAGCTCAACACAAGACAATTCGATGCTATGTTCAACCGATAGCTCGACAATATCATTTCAAGGCTTAAATTTAATACAATTTTTAACTAAGATTAGTGAACCCCCACGCATCTAAGATTTCCGATTAAAGCAACTGCCCATACTATAATTCTCAAAATTTATTTGCATTTCATAATCTTTCATCCAATGTTCAGTTATACAGATAATATCAAACTTGGTTTTTTTCTAAAAATAGTTCAATTTCTAATTGTTTGGAAGAAAAACCCTGAATATTCTGATGAAATAATTTAAAAGAATTCTGCTCAAACCCTTTTTGACAATTTATTAATTGAGAGCTAGAAGATACCCTAGAGTTGCTATGTTTAACTAAATTGTCACTCGTACCTTCTATTGTCTTACTGACTAGTTTAAATTAGTATAATTACTAATTTCCGTAGACATATTTACAAAAAACTGCGACATACCACTTATGTCTGAGTTTATATAAAAGCTAATAGCCTTGCTATTTGACGTCTAAAACTAATAGCCATGTACGCATCATTCCTAGTTGACTTTAATTTCTGAACGAAACTGTTGGTGTCGAAAAATGTCAACCTGTCACTAAAATGATTAACCAACAAATGTATCCATCCTATCGTTAAGTGTATGGATATAATGATTTCGTCTGCTTGATAATTTCTCAAAATACGGGAAGGAGCACAGAATTACTCTCTTACAATTTAGTTTTAATAGTTGAGTGACATTGTCAGTGATATCATCAAGTTTAACGTTAGAACTGTTACCTACAAGTACAGTTATAATGGTATTAGGATCAAATTCCTTCCGAGTTATTGATGTTATTATCTGGTTGTAAGAAGCCTGAGGAGTACAATAATTTAGAGAAGAATG
The DNA here is from genome assembly GCA_905147715.2 of Xestia xanthographa. Taxonomy (NCBI): domain Eukaryota; kingdom Metazoa; phylum Arthropoda; class Insecta; order Lepidoptera; family Noctuidae; genus Xestia; species Xestia xanthographa. Next base: position 13,868,278 of record LR990667.1, on the reverse strand, counting down.
ACTCAGATTGTTACTAATTAACTTGCCTAACCCTTTTCCTATACTATCTGAGAACAAAATGGAGCAGCAACTGTGTGTATTACAAGAAGGGGGAGAACTACTATCTATTTGTCCTACCTGTGATGAACCTTGTACAATATCTGGTGAATTTTGAATGGAGATACAGTCCGGAACACTGCTCAGCCGGGTCGGGTTCTCTGTTACCTCGGGTAGGAGAGTGTCCGGGCTGGATTCACTTTGTGATGTACATTGAGTGTTGTTGAAGGTCATCGTGTCTACACAGTCTGCATTACTATTACCTTTATCAACTAATTCGTTTGCAGCAGGGATATGTTCCTTAATTTGTTTTTGAGAATTCACATACATAGAATAACATGACTTTAGTTGACGCTCTAAAACTTAAATTTCAGACTGTAAGTTTTGAGTGTCTATTTCATAAAACTTCTTACTATCCTCTAATTTAATTTGATAGTTATTCAACTTTTTTTATGAGGAAAACACGTTCTTTTATTAGTTGAATATTTTTGGAACTGTGTTTTTGCTGTTTTTTTTAAATTTCTTGCATTTTTTATAATTCTATTTAGTTTTGCATATTTCTTTATTTTATTTTGGCTTACTTTATAACTACTACAATTATATTTCAGAATAGAATCTTCAGTAAGATCTATTGTTGTTAAGAAATGTGGGTTGCAAATTGAATTTAATAAATTGATTATATAGGTGATCTGTTTCCCTAACCTGAGTACAATCTCTTTCTTTCTGAAACTCAATAATATGTTTGTTGGCATGTAGCAGTTCAACTTCTAAGTCCCTAACCTTACATAAAGCCATTTCATAATGGTTACTGCAGTTGTTGAAACCATCTGTGACCACCCGCAGATTGTCCCGTTCATCAACAACATCCATGTATTGTTGGTGCAGGTCCACTAGCTCCCGTTTCAGGCTTGTGTTTTTGTGAACGACCTTCTCGATTTCGACCTCATGTTCCTCTCTATCCAATAACAGCTGTTGACATTTGCTGTTTGCGTCCTTAAGTTCATCAAGGGCCGTTCTCAACTTAGCCTGTAACTCCTGGGTAGTTGCCTTACGGGTCATCACAGGCATGGTTTCAGGGAATAGAACTGAAAGTAGAAGTACAAAGTGTTATCGACTAATAATTAAAACTGCCGGTTCAAGATATGAGTGCATATAATAGTTTTACTGCAATGACAAGACCACCTTCAAACATCATAAAACAAAAACATAATAAAAAAATATAAAAAGTATAAATAGGCGAAACTTGAAAACAGGTGCGTTGCGCACATTTCCTCCTTTTTTTTCTTAAGACAGCTTGACCAACTTCTTAAGGGGTCGCCGTAAGACACCAGCCGAAGTCGTAACATCGGCTACCCGCACAATGCCATCGCGTCCTGGGAAGGTCGCAGTGATGCGTCCTCTAGGCCATGCGCCTCTTGGCATATTGCTATCAGCAATCAGGACAAGATCTCCGACTGCAACATCTGGTATTTCTCCTCGCCCGCGCCGTGGAATGAGGATCGGTAGATATTCGAGCACCCACCGTCGCCAAAAATGGTCGGCTAAACGAACTGCTCTGCGCCAGCCACTTCTCGAAGACAGGTCCGAGTCTGACAGATTCGCTGGTATTGGGCGGCCTGAAGACGAGTTTAATATGAAATGCATCGGCGTCAATGCTTCCTCGCTGTCGGGGTCTACTGGAACATGCGTCAACGGGCGCGTGTTCACTAACGCCTCCACTTCTGCGAGGAGTGTGCGCAGTACCTCATCCGTAGGAGCTCGTTCTGTAAGGGTGACTCTCAGTGCCACTTTCACCGATTTGATCAGCCTTTCCCACGCCCCACCCATGAAGGGAGCTGCGGGGGGTATAAAACGCCAGTTAATCTTCTCTGTCGCTGCATAACGGGGCACAGCAGCATCATAGAAGGCCCGAAGTTCTCTATTGGCGCCTACAAAGGCGGTTCCATTATCTGACCAAATTTCTGTTGGCACTCCCCGTAAGCCTACGAAGCGGCGGAGGCTCATAACGGCAGAGTCTGCAGATAACGAGTGTACAACGTCTAAGTGGATGGCGCGGGACACGAGGCACGTGTAAAGAGCGACGTACCTCTTCTCTCTTCTTCGGCCGACAGCAACTTGAATTGGCCCGAAATAATCCAGTCCCGAAAACGTAAACGCTCGTCTATGGTGCGCCAGACGTGCCTCTGGTAAATCTCCTTTAGGGGGCTGAAAGTTCACAGCTCTTCGAATTCGGCAGAACTGACAATTAAAGGCGACTCTGCGGACTGTATTTCTTAGATTAAGTAGGTAGTAGTCTTGGCGCAACTCGTTAACAACGGTTTCTGTATTTGCATGTGCAGCCTTTCGATGCTGATGGGCCACAAGGAGATGCACGGCCGGATGTCTTCCGTCAAGAACGATGGGGCTTTTCGTTTCTGCTCTTACTTGTAATACGGCTGATATGCGGCCAGACAAGCGCATCAATCCATCGTCGCTCATAAAAACAGATAATTTTGACAATCGGCTGGTGCGTGGCAAGGGTTGGTCTAGATGGCTGGCCAGATGTCTAATCTCGTCAGGGAATAAATCTAGCTGTGCTTGTCGTAAAATGTGTGTCTCTGCTAGACGTATGGCAGCAGCAGTCAACTCTCTGGCAGACTCACGCGAAGGACGTGAGATACTTAATGTAGACAACTGGTCTGTAGGCTGGAACATAAAGGTACACATCCCCCCTTCAAAACGAACGAGATTGTCTACGCACAAACCTCTTTTATTAAGACTACGCATTCGCAGCAATGTCAAGTACTTATGCACATTTGCAGTCGCACGTACCAGTCTCAGCCAGGAACTAAAACGCTTTGGATCCGCTGAAACTGGCTCGTGCTTTTCAACATCACTAATGAGGTGAACTAAGTCGGATCGCACTGCACGTTTACTCTCTTTTTCTATGCCGTGGTATTCGGAAGCACTGGGCTCTTTGGGCCACTCGGAGGAGAGTAAAAATTCAGGGCCGGAAATCCAGCGTGACTCTGGGGATAACGTTGTACCTTTGATGCGGGTTGCATCGTCCGCGACATTTAAATGACTTGGCAACCAGCGCCATTCTTTGACATCCGTTATCTCCAAAATCTCGCCTATTCTATGTGAGACAAATGGTTTGAAAGAACGGGCCTCGCTGCGCAGCCATCCTATGACCGTCATAGAATCGCACCAAAATATGCGTTTGACAGGCTGACGTCTATGCGCTTGACAGATTGTTGCAGCGAGGCGAGCTGCGATCAAAGCTCCTTGGAGCTCTAAACGATTGATGGAAACTGGTTTTAGAGGAGCTACTCGAACTTTGCTACAAATCAGTGCCAACTTCACATCACAATTCTCTAAAATAAAACGCCAATACGCAACCGCGGCAAAGGCGGCTTCACTTGCATCACAAAAAATGTGAAGTTCGCACTTATCTACTTTGAACTCGCCCGGACAGTAACAACGTGGGATCTGCAAATGGGAGACCGCGAATAAATCTTCAAACCAAAATCTCCACGCCGCACTGTCACTCTGCGAAAGTTCCTCGTCCCAGTCGAGACCTTTGCGCCACGCGTTCTGGAACATAATACGGCCTCTTACAACAATTGGCGCTAAAATTCCCAGTGGGTCGAAGACACGCATGACGTGCGCCAACACCTCCCGTTTAGTGAGCTTATTTGACAACGCGTCTTGAATTTTTAAGCCAGTATTAAAACCGATCGTATCAGCGATAGGTTGCCAAATTAACCCAAGCGTACGTACGGGGGCAGTCATGTGACCTAAGTTTACGTCTACATTTTTGCTAGCTACAGGCACTTCAAGCAAACTCTCTTGCGGCAACAGAGAGAGTGCTGAGAGATTGTTTGAAGCCCATGCGCGCATGTCGAAGCCAGCATGTCGATGAATAGCGTGAATTTCGGCTGCAAGCTTAGCAGCTTCATCGACAGAGTCTAAGCTTACGATACAATCGTCCATATAATGGTCGACAATGATGGCTCGAGCTGCGTCTGGATATCGTTCTTGCCATTCCATTGCATTTTTGTTTTTGATGTATATGGCAGTGAAAGGACTAGAAACGGCACCGAAGATCATAGACGACATGCGATAGGTGTTTATTGGTTCGCTAAGGCTATCGCGCCATAAAAATCTTTGTGCGTCACGATCTTCGATACGTATTTTGATTTGGGGAAACATTTCGCGTATATCTCCTGTTAGAGCGATTTGACCTTCCCGAAAGCGCAACAGGATACCTAAAAGTGGCTGAAGTAAATCGGGGCCAGTCAACAAAAGCGAATTCAATGATACACTATTACTTTTCGCGGCAGCGTCATGCACGACTCTTATTTTATTTTTATTTTTTTATTTAAAGAAATTTTAATACAGAGGTGTTGCTTAATTCTAAACTCGCCAAACTTTTACGTTTGATGGCGAGGATGATTTATTCGGCTTATTCGGATTGATTACGCCAAAATGCGGTAGATACCAGACAGGTGACTTGGCGCTGTGCGCTTCCGAGCACAATTCAGCGTAACCCTTCCGAATCATATCGTGGATATTTTGACGGTACCGCTCTGCGTAATTAGGGTCCCTAGACATCTTCCTTTCAAGACTGAGAAACCTCGATAAGGCAAGTTTATAACTGTCGGGTAAAAGCAAGTTATCAGACTCCCAAATCAAACCAACTTCAAAACGACCGCTAGGTAAACGGTGCGCTGTGCGCTCAAGAATTTGGATAGCACGTTCATCGTCAATATTGCGCGCTTCGCGCTTCGAAATGCCAATAGAATCTAAACTGTATTGCTCTCTAACTAATTGCTCTAACACAGCGCGATCGCTAATGTCAGCATCTGATGACTCGTTCACCGTTGCATGGTTTACAGTGTCAACCGGCACAGTTCTACTGCAACCAAAACCAAATAGCGCCCAACCTAAGGCAGTACAAATCGCAACCGGCTGATTTTTGTTGCCCTTACGTGTGATTCTCGACATGCTAAGGTGCCAATTGTCGATGCCAATAATTATCGTAGGCCTCACTTCGTCATAACAAAACTCATCGATTATGTCCGAAAGATAAGAATATTTCGATACGCTCGCCTTGTTGATCGTTTGTCGTGCGGTGCCTAATCCTGGGATTGCCCGAGCTTTACGAATTACGTATGTTTCTTTAGCGCGTCACGAGGCCGGTGATCAGTCGAAGCTAGAAATATTAGCAGACTTTCTAACACACGAGATCGATCTCCAGGCTCGCTTTGGCATCATAACTGAGCCGGCTACTGTGACATACGTATCAGACAGTAGACGGGCCAGGGATCACGTGCACTCTGTCGCTGAGAACCAGCACGATTTTTCATCAAATTCATCGAAAACTACGCGTAATAACAATATTTGCATCGTTTGTCAACAATCGCATGCATTAAATCAATGTGACAAATTTGTGTCAATGTCAGTTGATGACCGATGGAAATTAATTAAAAAGAAACGAGTTTGCCATAGATGTCTAAAAGTAGGTTGGCATAGATTAAATTCGTGTAAGGCTAAAAAGTCGTGTGACATTGACGGTTGTAAGTTCCGTCACCACGCATTACTGCACAACCCGAACTATGAACACGCCGCAACCGCGCACGTAGACGTGGATGACGATGAGCCCGCGCTGGGCCCGTCCAACGCCCTGCCGCAGGCCGCCGCGACCGCGACCGCTACCGTGCCAGTGTCTGCTTCGTTGCCTTCCACGCTTGCTTCTGCGTCCTGCGACGTCAAACTTAAGGAATTCCTTACACATGCCTCGACTTCTATCACGCCAGAAAATTCAGGGCACGTTTGTCCTCCGCGTCCGTTGTTGAAGATCGTCGCTGTGACCGTGTCCGGCCCAGCTGGCAGCGTAGACACCTATGCCCTACTGGACGACGGCTCCACAGCCACGTTCATTGATATGGAAGTCTCGAAGAATTTGGGCGTTTGGGGGCCCGAGAAACAAATACGTCTAGATTGTGTAGGCGGTTTGAGCAAAGATACGACGGTTCAATACGTTGATTTCCAAATCAAAGGCCGTCGCGCTAAAGAAACATACGTAATTCGTAAAGCTCGGGCAATCCCAGGATTAGGCACCGCACGACAAACGATCAACAAGGCGAGCGTATCGAAATATTCTTATCTTTCGGACATAATCGATGAGTTTTGTTATGACGAAGTGAGGCCTACGATAATTATTGGCATCGACAATTGGCACCTTAGCATGTCGAGAATCACACGTAAGGGCAACAAAAATCAGCCGGTTGCGATTTGTACTGCCTTAGGTTGGGCGCTATTTGGTTTTGGTTGCAGTAGAACTGTGCCGGTTGACACTGTAAACCATGCAACGGTGAACGAGTCATCAGATGCTGACATTAGCGATCGCGCTGTGTTAGAGCAATTAGTTAGAGAGCAATACAGTTTAGATTCTATTGGCATTTCGAAGCGCGAAGCGCGCAATATTGACGATGAACGTGCTATCCAAATTCTTGAGCGCACAGCGCACCGTTTACCTAGCGGTCGTTTTGAAGTTGGTTTGATTTGGGAGTCTGACAACTTGCTTTTACCCGACAGTTATAAACTTGCCTTATCGAGGTTTCTCAGTCTTGAAAGGAAGATGTCTAGGGACCCTAATTACGCAGAGCGGTACCGTCAAAATATCCACGATATGATTCGGAAGGGTTACGCTGAATTGTGCTCGGAAGCGCACAGCGCCAAGTCACCTGTCTGGTATCTACCGCATTTTGGCGTAATTAATCCGAATAAGCCGAATAAATTAAGAGTCGTGCATGACGCTGCCGCGAAAAGTAATAGTGTATCATTGAATTCGCTTTTGTTGACTGGCCCCGATTTACTTCAGCCACTTTTAGGTATCCTGTTGCGCTTTCGGGAAGGTCAAATCGCTCTAACAGGAGATATACGCGAAATGTTTCCCCAAATCAAAATACGTATCGAAGATCGTGACGCACAAAGATTTTTATGGCGCGATAGCCTTAGCGAACCAATAAACACCTATCGCATGTCGTCTATGATCTTTGGTGCCGTTTCTAGTCCTTTCACTGCCATATACATCAAAAACAAAAATGCAATGGAATGGCAAGAACGATATCCAGACGCAGCTCGAGCCATCATTGTCGACCATTATATGGACGATTGTATCGTAAGCTTAGACTCTGTCGATGAAGCTGCTAAGCTTGCAGCCGAAATTCACGCTATTCATCGACATGCTGGCTTCGACATGCGCGCATGGGCTTCAAACAATCTCTCAGCACTCTCTCTGTTGCCGCAAGAGAGTTTGCTTGAAGTGCCTGTAGCTAGCAAAAATGTAGACGTAAACTTAGGTCACATGACTGCCCCCGTACGTACGCTTGGGTTAATTTGGCAACCTATCGCTGATACGATCGGTTTTAATACTGGCTTAAAAATTCAAGACGCGTTGTCAAATAAGCTCACTAAACGGGAGGTGTTGGCGCACGTCATGCGTGTCTTCGACCCACTGGGAATTTTAGCGCCAATTGTTGTAAGAGGCCGTATTATGTTCCAGAACGCGTGGCGCAAAGGTCTCGACTGGGACGAGGAACTTTCGCAGAGTGACAGTGCGGCGTGGAGATTTTGGTTTGAAGATTTATTCGCGGTCTCCCATTTGCAGATCCCACGTTGTTACTGTCCGGGCGAGTTCAAAGTAGATAAGTGTGAACTTCACATTTTTTGTGATGCAAGTGAAGCCGCCTTTGCCGCGGTTGCGTATTGGCGTTTTATTTTAGAGAATTGTGATGTGAAGTTGGCACTGATTTGTAGCAAAGTTCGAGTAGCTCCTCTAAAACCAGTTTCCATCAATCGTTTAGAGCTCCAAGGAGCTTTGATCGCAGCTCGCCTCGCTGCAACAATCTGTCAAGCGCATAGACGTCAGCCTGTCAAACGCATATTTTGGTGCGATTCTATGACGGTCATAGGATGGCTGCGCAGCGAGGCCCGTTCTTTCAAACCATTTGTCTCACATAGAATAGGCGAGATTTTGGAGATAACGGATGTCAAAGAATGGCGCTGGTTGCCAAGTCATTTAAATGTCGCGGACGATGCAACCCGCATCAAAGGTACAACGTTATCCCCAGAGTCACGCTGGATTTCCGGCCCTGAATTTTTACTCTCCTCCGAGTGGCCCAAAGAGCCCAGTGCTTCCGAATACCACGGCATAGAAAAAGAGAGTAAACGTGCAGTGCGATCCGACTTAGTTCACCTCATTAGTGATGTTGAAAAGCACGAGCCAGTTTCAGCGGATCCAAGGCGTTTTAGTTCCTGGCTGAGACTGGTACGTGCGACTGCAAATGTGCATAAGTACTTGACATTGCTGCGAATGCGTAGTCTTAATAAAAGAGGTTTGTGCGTAGACAATCTCGTTCGTTTTGAAGGGGGGATGTGTACCTTTATGTTCCAGCCTACAGACCAGTTGTCTACATTAAGTATCTCACGTCCTTCGCGTGAGTCTGCCAGAGAGTTGACTGCTGCTGCCATACGTCTAGCAGAGACACACATTTTACGACAAGCACAGCTAGATTTATTCCCTGACGAGATTAGACATCTGGCCAGCCATCTAGACCAACCCTTGCCACGCACCAGCCGATTGTCAAAATTATCTGTTTTTATGAGCGACGATGGATTGATGCGCTTGTCTGGCCGCATATCAGCCGTATTACAAGTAAGAGCAGAAACGAAAAGCCCCATCGTTCTTGACGGAAGACATCCGGCCGTGCATCTCCTTGTGGCCCATCAGCATCGAAAGGCTGCACATGCAAATACAGAAACCGTTGTTAACGAGTTGCGCCAAGACTACTACCTACTTAATCTAAGAAATACAGTCCGCAGAGTCGCCTTTAATTGTCAGTTCTGCCGAATTCGAAGAGCTGTGAACTTTCAGCCCCCTAAAGGAGATTTACCAGAGGCACGTCTGGCGCACCATAGACGAGCGTTTACGTTTTCGGGACTGGATTATTTCGGGCCAATTCAAGTTGCTGTCGGCCGAAGAAGAGAGAAGAGGTACGTCGCTCTTTACACGTGCCTCGTGTCCCGCGCCATCCACTTAGACGTTGTACACTCATTATCTGCAGACTCTGCCGTTATGAGCCTCCGCCGCTTCGTAGGCTTACGGGGAGTGCCAACAGAAATTTGGTCAGATAATGGAACCACCTTTGTAGGCGCCAATAGAGAACTTCGGGCCTTCTATGATGCTGCTGTGCCCCGTTATGCAGCGACAGAGAAGATTAACTGGCGTTTTATACCCCCCGCAGCTCCCTTCATGGGTGGGGCGTGGGAAAGGCTGATCAAATCGGTGAAAGCGGCACTGAGAGTCACCCTTACAGAACGAGCTCCTACGGATGAGGTACTGCGCACACTCCTCGCAGAAGTGGAGGCGTTAGTGAACACGCGCCCGTTGACGCATGTTCCAGTAGACCCCGACAGCGAGGAAGCATTGACGCCGATGCATTTCATATTAAACTCGTCTTCAGGCCGCCCAATACCAGCGAATCTGTCAGACTCGGACCTGTCTTCGAGAAGTGGCTGGCGCAGAGCAGTTCGTTTAGCCGACCATTTTTGGCGACGGTGGGTGCTCGAATATCTACCGACCCTCATTCCACGGCGCGGGCGAGGAGAAATACCAGATGTTGCAGTCGGAGATCTTGTCCTGATTGCTGATAGCAATATGCCAAGAGGCGCATGGCCTAGAAGACGCATCACTGCGACCTTCCCAGGACGCGATGGCATTGTGCGGGTAGCCGATGTTACGACTTCGGCTGGTGTCTTACGGCGACCCCTCAAGAAGTTGGTCAAGCTGTCTTAAGAAAAAAAAGGAGGAAATGTGCGCAACGCACCTGTTTTCAAGTTTCGCCTATTTATACTTTTTATATTTTTTTATTATGTTTTTGTTTTATGATGTTTGAAGGTGGTCTTGTCATTGCAGTAAAACTATTATATGCACTCATATCTTGAACCGGCAGTTTTAATTATTAGTCGATAACACAAAGAATGGTGAGAACTAATTGGATGGACAAAATTAGGAAAGCTAGAAATAAAAGAAGAAAATGAGAATAGACTGGAATATGTGATTAATAAATTGGTAACTGTGGTAGGCTTATGAGTCTTACACAAAATACTTAAGTAAGATTATTAAATTAAGTTAAACTTTAAATTGATTTCATGTCTTTAACTTTTTTATGAAGTGGGTAGGACTCTTGGTTTAAAATTATTGGACTTATTTGACTAATAATGCCAAAAATTATTAAAGAATAACCAACGTACTTTATTGTTGTGTATTTAGTTGATTAAATATATAGATAGTACATTTACTTATTACAAACTACACAACTACATAATTTACAAGTGCTAACTGACACAGAACCTAACTTCAACTACAAAAGAGTGCCAGATTAGTCAGAATAATGAACTTAGTGCTACAGAGCTTTTAATTGGTTAATATGAGCTACATAATAGACATTAAAAGGAAACAATTATACTCCCCAGATAGATCCGCAGGTATATCAGCTGTTCGTGTTATAGGTTACCGGTTGAGTTAGGAAACCAAACACTACGTGTTACAGTGTATTTTTCCGTGAAAACAATAATCTTGGGTATTAATACACTTAATAGACATTTAATTATAATATTACAAGTTTTTTACACTAAAATATTAATTAAAACTAATTTCCTCCGGAATTTCGTTTAGTTTTATTTATTTTTTCATTTAAAAAGATAGAGTGCATGTTATTTTTCAAATTTCTCATAAAATTATATTTACAAATATGGCATTGTTTCAGGGGGAACCGATCACTGTTCCGAATTTTGTTTGCTCGAATTTCATTTCACCAGAAACTATTGATTATTAATAATTTATTATTAATATTTTTTATTATTTATTTTATTATTAATTTATTGTAGCGGATACCATACTATTTGTGTAACAATAAAATGTAAACGGAACGAAGGAGCCTGGAATTCACGACACAGGGAATCCTAGTGTGAGTTTCAGGAATCAATGAATTGAATATACTTTTCGAAACAATAAATTATTCTTATTCTTATTGACCAACAGCTCCTTTTTAGCCGACTTCAAAAAAGGAGGAGGTTATAATTATGTTCGTGTGTACATACACACAACACCAAAAACACAAAAACAAAGGTGGCACAAACAGGTGACAAAATCACCAAATCCATCAAACAAAGGTCACCGACTTCTAAAGCTTGACCTTTGTTTGAATGATTTGGTGTTTTTGTCACCGGCTTCTGAAGTTAAAGTTATTTTTCACTTTTAGGTATTTCCTTTTTTTTTTCCATAAGCGAATATTGACATATATTTCTTATAGTTCATCGAAGTATCATGTTTCATAGGTTTTACTGAACTACGTTTCGCCGATTTACAAAATAACTTTTCGCTACTGGCCGAAGCCTGTCTTGAACTTTATTCATTTGCCTAAATTTAACAATAACTAACATTTCCATATAAACATATATGAGAATAAGGTTTTTTTTCGACCGTTTGAAAACATCATGTAAAAGTGTAACTTCGGTGAAAAGTTTTTCGGCCAAATGAAACGTCGGAGTAACGAAAAAAACCGAATTGATATTAGGTCAACTGATACAGTGGCAGACGTGACTTCGATGAAGTGAAAAAGAAAACGAAACGATAATAGTTGAAAAGGTTGTAGGTGAAATGAAATTCGGTTAAATGGTTTTCTAACTTATGATAGGTACCCGTTCCAGGCGCCTAGTTTTTATGCACGATCGTACCTATACGAGAAAAAAAACAAATGTTTCTGCTAGTGTCAGGGCAAGCGGTCAGTAGCCCAGGAGATAGGTTTAAATATATAGGTATTGTTATTAGCATATAAATAATGTCTTCCAAAGCACAAGTACACTAATATCACAATCACAAGAAGTATGAAAGGATTTTAAGGGGCACAGATCGGCAGGGAGATATAAGCCGTCTATAAAGATCACAAGCATAGAAGTAAATTCAGGATAGCACGGTAAGGTGGCAAAGGTAATGGCAATGGTGCAAATAATATTCTTAGCAGATAGACTCTTGTGGCGACATCGACATAAAGATTGTAAACAATCTCATCTCGAAGCCGTCAACCAAGCATTCTGTACATCAAACTAAGTAACTTTAAGCAAAAATTATTGCTGGGAAACGGCTTTAAAAAAGTGATAAATAACTTTAGCTTCAGAAGTCGGTGACAAAAAAAAAACTGAATCAAACAAACAAGTCACCGACTTCTGAAGCTAAAGTTATTTTTCACTTTTTTGTGTTTTTTGAAGTTGGTTTTATTTTTTGAAAAAAAGTTTTTTATGTTTGTGGTTGCGGATAGTTTAACTTATTATCGTACATATTTAGAAACACTGTACTGTACTGGATTATTCTGCATTGTGACCGTTTTGACCTTAATAATCATCATCATCATCATATCAGCCCGGAATCGCCCACTGCTGGGTATATGCTTCGCTTTTTTCTGGCACACTTCCCGGTTCTGTGCGTCCCTTATCCAGGTGTTTCCCGCGAGTTTGACGACCTCATCAAGCTACTCCAAACAGGCAGTATTTTTTGATCAATTTTATATTTCCTTGATTTATCCTTAGGTATTCCTGGATCATCCGTCTTGATATGGATCAAATTATGTTGAGATGTGTGATTAGGCGGGAAAAATAAAAAAAATAAAAAATGGAGCTGGTAAATGAGTATGTATTCCAAAAAACAAAAAAGACATTAAAATATGAAGGTAGACTTAAAACTAATTCACCAGCACCAATAACGCCTGATAAAGTCTTCACTGTAATAAGTTGTACGAAGTAGTAGTACTACCCAATAATGTTTTATCATTAATTAGATTTAGTATTTCGATTAATTGAATAAATTATATGAAAAATCTGAATATTGCTGATCAAATCCCACCCCTACAAGCAGCTTCGTACATCACTGGCACTCGGCTGAGCGGGCTGCCAAGTCACTTGAAAGCAATTTTGCCATCTTTGTGAGGTTCCCACTAAAAGTGGTGGGCAAGAATGTCCTATAGCGCAGACAAAATGTAGCAGGTGGATCTGTTGTTGGTAAGTTTGTTTCAGTTAGCCGTTGAATGTAAATGATATCGTGTTTCGCGAAACACTTTTTTTCTTAAGCCTATCGTTGATTAGATATTGCTTCTAAAGCCGTACAAATTGTATCCCCATGTTAGGTTTCCGGATTTTACTTGTCGATTTCCTCTGTTTTCAGAAAGAATTTTGTTTAAAATGTACAAATAAAGTTATTTCTAATCACGGAAGATATCCCGTAAGTAACAATATAAATAAAAATAAAGTGTTTAAAACTTGAAAGAATCGACTATAAATCACTTCATAGCAGACAGCAACTATACTTTTGAAATTGAGCATCATGAAGTGATGATGAAGACATTGAAAGCCAAAATTGAAAAGGTGAAGATGCATCAAGAGATTCTAAACGAAGTGGCAACTTCCCACGACACACATCGCTATATCATGTGTAGCTTTATGCTCATCGTTGTTGTTGGGGCTTGTCTATGGATCAGTCTCAAACTAAGAAAACGCTATGGTGCAGTTCTTCGAGTTACCTACACCGCCTCTTCGCCCGTTGCCTTACTTGCGAGTGAACGTGTGTTCGGTTTGCGCATAAATTCGTAAAAACTGCATACGCGACTCTAGCCCGTAACAGCAAAGTGAAAGTGACCAGTTCTGTTTAAACATAATTAAAAATATTAATTGTTTTTGACCGGTCGACGCAGTGCTTGTGCACCGAAGCGCTAACTCGCGGTTTAGCCCCGCCCACTCGCAGAAGCAGGACAGTTGCCATAATAATTGCTCTCCCGATCACGCGCGCGCCTGCGTAGTGTGCGGACTTGCGGAGGTACAACTGTGTACTTACAACGCGTACGCATCAAATATCCCCGAGCACATCGACGTCTGTGTGATCGACATTGGACTGCGTGCAATGTTTCGCGTTCAACGCTCGCCTACGGCTTCGCCATCAGTGAACTCCAGTGTAACGCAAGCAAAGTCAGACTCGGATATTCCCGCAGCGGTATTGAGCAGCCCAGTCGGTAATGTTAACACCGCGTCACGCATAAAACGTCCTTGCCCAGATTTCTCGCCTGGTGACGAACTTCAAGACGTAAAACGCGAAATACTGCAAATGCTGTCGACCTGGAAAAAAGAACAAGAGGAACGTCTTACAAAACTCGCTGACGATCAGAATACTTGCCTCTCTAAGTTGGTCTCCGAAATAGCTGAACTAAAACGACAGAATTTTGCGATACAAAAATCAAACGGCGAAATAGAGAAATCTATTACATTTATCACTGAGCAGTACGATGATATGATTAAAAAAATTGATGCTCTGCAAAAAGAAAACCAAACACACAAAGACAACATAACTAACTTGGAAATAAAGATTCAGGACATCCAACAGCTTTCCCGGTCATCGTGCGTCGAGATCCGCAATGTGCCCGCTGTGGAGAATGAGTCAGCGTCAGATTTATCGAGTATTATCAGCAAAGTCGGAGCAGCAGTTGATGTGACAATCAAAGGCGCTGAACTACGCGACGCATACCGTTTACCCGGAAAACCAGGCACCGTCAGACCTATAATTGCGGAGTTCATAAATGTTCAGATAAAAAACAAAGTCATCACAAGTGTGCGTAACTTTAATAAAATCCACCCCAACGAAGGTCGACTGAATACTCAATGGCAATGGTTTACCTGGCGCTCGACGTCCGGTATATATTACAGAATATCTTCCCGCCAGCTCCAGAAAACTGTTTTATGCTGCTAGACAATTTGCGAAACAAAATGAATACAAATTCTGCTGGACGGCAAATGGCAACATTTTCTTGAGGAAAATTGAAGGTGCGAAACAAGTACTCGTCAAATCAGAGCAAACTCTAAGCAATCTACAATTGGATATAAACCAATGACTGTATTCTAGACTTATATACTTATCTGCTAATTACCTAAACTATTTTTTGAATGAATTTATAACTCACAGAACAAAACGTAAGTCCTTAAAATTCTTTATAATTTGTATAAATAATTATCTTTTGGTTACATTATCACACAATGTACACAATCTCAGCATATGTGTTATATCAATACTCCTAACAAATTTTCCCCATAAATTATACTCTCATTTACTTACACTGAATAAACCTCAGTACCAAATACACTTACACACTTACTATTCAACTTATTTACACACAGATTATTCAATTTTTACACACTGACTACGCAACTTATACCATAATTATACTTCCATATCAGTTTCGAATACATCGAGTTTATAGTAAATTCCTCCTGCACAACACAATGCGACATATACCAACACATCAAACTAAATTTTCTAATGGCTAATGTTGCGCAAGTTATTGATGACATCGAC
This sequence comes from Xestia xanthographa, assembly GCA_905147715.2. Taxonomy (NCBI): domain Eukaryota; kingdom Metazoa; phylum Arthropoda; class Insecta; order Lepidoptera; family Noctuidae; genus Xestia; species Xestia xanthographa. The sequence continues at coordinate 13,852,800 of LR990667.1, read as the reverse complement.
AAAACGGCCTTTACAACAAGCATGAAACTTCTCTGTATAGATGACTGTAGGATGCACTTGGGCGACATGGGAGGTCAATACTCGGTTGTGATCCAAAATATACGAAGTATTAAAAAGAATTTCGATAATTTCCTTGTTCTCTTAAGCCGGCTAAATTTTTCGCCTGATATAATTATCCTAACAGAATGTTGGCTTGACGACACGTATGCCTGTTCCGGAATTGATAACTATGATCATCATTGTTCCAAAAACTTCCTTAACCAAAACGATGGTATTGTCGTATACACTAAATCATCTCTTCAGGCGTCTGTCGTGGAACCATCAAGCAACGACTCGAACTGTTTAATTGTCAATGTCGGGAACGATCTGTCTCTGATTGCCATATTATATTAAGTCTTGACTATGCTTCCACAGAAAATTTACTTAAACCTGTGTCTTAACACTCACGCATAAACACTAAACATTTACTCTCTCACATTCGCACACACACATTTACACACACATCTACTCCCGCATTGCATCAATCCACTCTCATCACTCCATTTCCACTTTCATCCTTTTGATTTTAAATTTTGTTTTCGTGTATGTACCTACATAAGAGCATCTTAACCCACTTTTTTGTACAATCATATTTTTATTTTTTTATTATGCCTGCAAGTATAATTTATATAATTTTATTTTTTGTTTGTTTATGTTTGGTCTGTACCTAGTACTACTTTTGAACCAAAATGTTCCACAAGTTATTTTTTTTAATATGTCAATTGCATATTTTATTTTACGTATAACTTTAACTCTAGAATCTTGACTTATTTTTGTTGCTAAAATTAAAATGTTATATTATATAAGCCGGAGAGGTGATCTGTACCTCAGGATTGTCCTACTTCAGACACCTTTCTCTATTTAAGTTTGTGCATAATACCAGTGCCTGTAATTTTTGATGTCGAGATAAATAAAGATTTATGATTATGATTATGATTATATCGCACATGACAACATGTACCGTCATAACTCAAAAAATGGCCGAATTGACTTAAGATTACCTTCGCATCAAGTAATTTTTAATCTACATACTGACAAGACACTCATACAAAAAAGTAAATTTTTGTAAGAGTTATGAACATAAAACACTTTATTGACTACCGCCGCACTCAATAGTTGCGCAAGGCAACAGTGTAGTTTCTTAGTTAGTAGGCCGGGACTTGCCCCGACCTCGCCCCTAGCGCCAGGCAACAGCGTACTTTCTTAGTTAGAACTCCGTCGCCGTTCGAGACGCACGCGCCGCTGGGGGCGTAAGTCAAATAATACGCCGCTAAAGTGGGAATTTCGCCGAGGTAAGAAAGTCTAAAAAGACACTTTTGAGATATGACTATATTGACTGATTTTAAATTATCATATAGCTGTGTATTATTTTGAGTTAAAACTGTTTTGACTTTTTAATTTCTGCATATTTTGTAGGTACGTTTTGTATTATTTGTTTTATGACTCTTTGTCAGTCAAAACTTTCGTGTTATGACTGTATTCACTTTTCGAACAATATGTTTTCACGTGTACCATTTTAGTTAGGACAGTTTAAGATTTTATGTTGTTGAAGTTTTCGCTAAATCAATATTGTACTAAGAGGTAAAGTGTTTGGTAATAAAATTATGTTAAAAGAGAACTTCTGATCTGATTTTGTTTCTTTTTCACTAATATAAGGCTGTACTATTTTTTCTTGACGTGGAACTACTTTTTATTGCGGAACAATATTTAATCACTACGTAAAATGGTGTTAAAATATTAATATCTGTAGTACAAAGTTATCTCCTTCGTTTGTCTAAGGAAACCCGCAGCCCAGCAGCCATTCGCTCAGCCACTGCGCCAACCGTACCGTCATATAGCTGTGACTATAGCTTCCTCGGGCATTGCTGCAACTTTACTTAAGGGTGGCCTGACAGTGTTTTCAAATTTCCCCTGAATCTTGCAAGCAAAGATACCCCAAACATGCAACATCACCAAAAACGGGGGAATCCTTAAACAGCAGTGGCAGTTAAAGTCGCACAAGCATGCATTAGAGGCGTTGAACCGCAGCTTGCAGAACATCCGAGGCTACCAGGCTCCGATGGGTGGTGTCGTCGTTTTGCTCGCAAGCGACTTTAGACAGACACTGCCAGTTCTTGAGAGGGCACACGGGCGGATGAAATAAACGTCTCATGGCATCGGCACTGTGAAAACCTGGATTGAAAAGCTCTATATTACGTGCAACACGTGCGTTCAACTCTACAACGATCACGAAGCAGATGTCTTTGCAAATTAGTTGCTGAAAATTGGAGAGGGTCATCTGGAATCGGACGCAGATGGGAAAATTGTATTTTCCGAAGAATTTTCCCATCCAGTGAGGGGATGAACTTATCATGCACGTTTTTCTTAATTTGGAGGTTAATATAAAAAGAAAAAAGTGGTTGTGTGAGGGAGCAGTGCTGTCGTCAAAGAACGAGTGAGTCAGAAAATTAAGCGAAAAACAAATTACAAGATCCTCGGCGACTCAAAAGTATACACCATCCATAGACACTGTGATGGCTAATGACGATAGTGGTGTCCCATCAGCTAGAGCTTCAAGTTGGCATTCCAGTTCTGCTGATGCAAAACCTGCACCCAGACTTTGTCATTTCATCATTATTAATCAACAAGTTTACCAAATAATTCTCTTAGCAAAATAATTATCCGACAAACTTTTATTTATTGTCGTATTATTTGACAAACAGTTAATTATTTTTACATTTTATCTCCTAAAACAACGTTTGGAATAAAGAAATTACACATAATAATTGTGACATTTCTAAAAAAGGAGAAAATAAATGAATTTTGTTTTCTATAAGCACAAATTTAGTGACAGAAATGAATCGCTGCAGAACCGACTCCATGTAGTATTTTATGCCCTACTCCTAGAGTGTAATTTAAGCCCTCGTAGGCGCGGAGGGGCGACGCGGCCCGCAAGCTGAGGAGCAGGCGGCTTTAGCGCCCGCCAACGCGGTGAGCGTTAAAACCCTCTGCGATGAGAAGCCTACTTGGGACCGCCAGAGCCCCGCAGCGTCAGAGCTGTGACAGAAACCATGCCTGCTGCATGCTTGCTGGTTGCTTGTTGCGTGCTTGCTGCATGTTTGCTGCTTGCTTGCTACTTGCTTGCTTGTTTGCTCCTTGCTTGCTGCATGCTTGCTGCATACTTGCTGCGTGCATGGAGTTTGCATGTTGTGAAAAAACTATTATTTTCCTAAACTTTTTCTTAAAAAAGTTACCTATAAAAAATACTAGCCTGTAAATTATTTTGTAGAAACGTGATTTATCCAAATGTATGTAAATTTAAGAAATGAAAAATGTATAAATGATTCATTATCATCAGATATATTTGATAAAAGTGTTTGCCAAATAAACGTTTGTAAAACGAGTGTTTTTAAAATAATACATTTGCGGAATAAGTTGTTTGCGAAATAAATAATACTTGTACGTTGCAACGTTGGTTGTAATATGAAAATTTGTCAATGGAGTTTTGGTGAAACTTTAGTGAACCTTTAAGGTTAATTATAGCCGCAATTTTTATTATTTCTAAATAAAACCTTAATATTTTTGAAAATTATTCTTTTTTTTTGCTGTTTTTAATTACAATTTGACTGAGATAATACAATAGCAATTAGTAAACTTTTAAAAAGAAGAAACGCTGTGGTCATATTTTATTTAATACAACGATAATTTACTGTAATTTGTGGATTTGAACAGGAAAGAGAGATTTAAAACGAAAATTTTCATTTAAACGCAGGAAATAGAGTCATAACTACGAACTTTTTTTTTAACAAGTGAAAAATTATACTTTATGACAGATATTTTTCGTTTTTATTATTTAAATGATAAAAGCATTCCCTAAATTATATTTTCTCCTTTTCAATCATTTACGTAACTTCAATAGTTTCGGTTCTATGATTTTTTGAACTTTCAAATCGCTTTTACTCAAAACGTCTAATTTTGAGTTATGACTGTACATGTTGTCATGTGCGATATATCGATCTCCATCAGTTTATAACATCAGTAACTTTTGCGAATCCTTAACAAAACTGATGGAGTCGTGCAAGGCAGCAACTTGCGCTATTGTTGGGGATCTGAACATTGACATCAAACCAAATTACACTGACAGGCGGACCGCTGAGTACCTCGATTTAACTGGCCACTATGGGTTTTTTCCAGGTCACACTTTGCCTACGCGAGGCGACAACTGTTTAGATCACGCTATGCTTAAGACTCAGAAGCCGGCAACTGTTATTGTGTGTGACACTGGCATAACAGATCACGAGACGGTTATCTTAGGCATTCATAAAGAACTAGTTAGGGCCAAAGTTGAGAAACGACAAGCACGAATCGACTACATAAAATTAAAAGAGGATGTTGAAAATGAATCTTGGGATTGGCTTCTTGAAGAGTCCAATGTTACGATTGCATACCAAAAATTTGTCGAAACACTCTTGACTAAAATTAAACAACACACCACTAACCGTGTCTGCAGTAGCTCGGAGGATATCATCAAGCCATGGATAACTAAAAACCTCTTAAAGTGCATAAGACGACGTGACCTCATGCACATTAACGCAAAGAAAAAAGATAATCGCGATAACCTTGTCATCCAACAAGAATATAGGAAGTATCGAAACTACTGTAACAATCTATTAACTAATCTTAAACTTGACTATGACCGTAAAATTTTTATGGAAACAAAGGGCGACTGTAAAAAGCTGTGGCATGAAATAAAGAAAATTTGCAATATTAAAAACAAAAAAACCGGAAAGACTGAGCTTTTGACAGACAACGAAAATCCTGTGTCCACATTAAATAATGTGAACGACTATTTCTCAACTGTTGGCCACAACCTTGCAGCAAAAACACTCAGTCAACTGGGCTTAACTGAAACCGAACTGGCACGGAGCAATGAGCAATACAGTACTGTCAACCCTGGCACAAACTCTTTCTTTCTTGCTCCGACCGATGAAGAAGAAATATTTTCAATTATTTCCCATCTTAAAACGACGTCTGCAACAGGTTACGATGGCATTAATAATAATTTTCTAAAACAATGTTCACATGCTTTGGTCGGCCCAATTGCCTTCCTGTGCAACTTAAGCCTAACAACGGGCAAAGTACCTGATTGCGCAAAGATTGCAAATATATGTCCGATATTTAAAAGTGGAGATCCCAAAGTCCCTTCAAATTATCGTCCGATTTCCTTGCTGACTGCTCTCTCAAAAATCCTTGAGAAAGTTGTGAACAAGCGACTACTTGCATACCTTGAAAAAAATAACTTATTGTCTGACAATCAATACGGTTTCAGAGCTGGCAGGTCCACGGAGGATGCAGTGGCCAACTTGGCCGATTTCATATCTGTCAACCTTGGTCACGGACAGGCATGTACTGGCATCTTCCTGGACCTCGCCAAAGCGTTTGATACGATTTCTAGGAAACTCCTGGATAAAAAAAATGTCACTACTGCTTTGGACTGGTTTACCTCATACCTCAATGACAGAACCCAAAAAGTCATCTTAGGAGAATTTTGTAGTGACTCAACGATAGCACATTTTGGTGTGCCACAGGGAAGCGTGCTGGGACCTACCCTATTTATTATATATATAAACGGACTATGCGCTATGAAAATCTCTCAAGCTAAAATTTTTACTTACGCTGACGACACCGCAATCGTATTTTGTGGGAAAAATTGGGATGACGTTCAAGCTGCAGTTGAAACTGGGATTAAAGCTGTTGCGACCTGGCTGCAACATAATCTCCTGACGCTTAATGTGGACAAAACGAAGGCAATAAACTTTGCCATCTCGAAACGCACGTCCCCTAGCAATGTTGCTTGTCTACAGCTACACTCCTGTTCTAGCCCGGATAATTGTACTTGCCCACATATCGAACAAACAGATACGATTAAATATCTTGGAGTCTTTGTAGATAACCGTTTGTCATGGTCCACACATCTGAGTGCTTTGAGGGGTAGGGTGCGAAAGATGCTCCGTATCTTTAAGCAACTCGGTAAGATTGCCGACGATTCAGTACTAAAGATGATTTACTACTCTCTGTGTCAATCAGTCCTTAACTACTGTATAATAGCATGGGGTGCTGCAGGCAAAAGCCCATTAATAAAGGTAGAAAGAGCTCAGCGCGCTCTGCTTAAAGTTGCCTACCGACGGCCGTTCAGGTACCCCACTAACACATTATACACCGAAGTTGGAGTTCTTAAAGTCAGACAGCTTTACATCATGTCTGTCACTCTAAGATTTCACAAAACCTCCCTGAGTACTTGCATACGGTCCAGTCGAAGGGTACACTGGGAAAGGGTTAGATGCCATAAAACAATCGGGAGAAGGTCTTACGGTTTCATGGGACCGCACATTTATACGAAACTCAATGACCGACACAAAATTCTACAACTAACACACAACAAATGTAAAAGTACGGTAACAAAATGGCTTCTTAAACTGGACTATAATTTGACCGAAAGCCTCTTATCCTAAAAAACACACTTTTCTCACTTTGATAGGTATACCTGCATTTATATACGATTATATATTCACAACTACAAATCAGAAACTTCCATATACAACAGTATAAGACAGTCATTGTATAAGATATTCATTCAGACAGTGTGACACAACTCTTAATTCACCCCACACACACACACACACACACACACACACACATACACACACGCACACACACACAACATTCATACAAATATAAATAATATCTTAAGTAACCAATAACTGTTTTCTTTATGTATTCCTTTTTTGTTATTTTTTTTTTTTATTACTTAAAGATTAGATTAGATTTAGAAATTTATTGTAGCGGATACTAGACTACTATTTGTGTAACAATAAAATGTAAACGGAACGAAGGAGCCTGGAACTCACGACACAGGGAATCCTAGTGTGAGTTTCAGGAATCAATGAAATGAATGTACTTTTCAAAACAATTAATTATTCTTATTCTTATTATTCTTATTATTCTACAGACCTGATAACCCGGGCCAGGAGTAAGCGATGAGCGAGCCGCAACCACGGATGAGCCAGGACACTAACCGCGCGCACGAGGTCAACAGAGCAACCTCGCTGGCGAGCTGTTAGATTTAGATATACGCTTTGGACTTTATCTTTGTTTACATTGTTTTATTTACTGTTTACTTTTACTTTTCTTTTACTGTGTTTACATTCTTTTACATTATATTTACATTTTGTTTATTTTTGTGATTTGGGAGCATGTACGAGCTCACTCGACAATTTTATGCTGACGCCCGCGATCACATATACTTACGTTTATACATTATTGCATGCACATTACTGTAATTAATGTTAGTTCACTAAAGCCTTGGTGAATACACATGTCGGGGTTTTTCTTCCACATTACGCATAAGATTTCCCGGCGCACATTGCACCTCAGCGGTAGGACTCCACATATTTTTGGTCCTTCGAGACTATAAGTGAAGTGTGATTGAAGGTTTCTTCATCAACAGCGAATCGACTCGGCTGGCCTCCCACAAGCGGGTCTCACCAGTCAAGTTGAGAAGGCGCACATATTGGTGAGGGACATCTGCTCACGCGGAACTAACAGAACTAGTGGACACACAAGTCCACAACGTACTCTTCTATCAGTGCAGTGACAGTGATTACGACATAGAACTAGTTTCTTCAACACATCTACAATGGAAAGGCTACTACAACGTCAGCAAATCATTGCTGAAACTGTACAGAAGATATCTACAAACATCAAGAAAGATTCTGCAATTCGGAAAACTGCCGAGTATACAAGAAAACGGCTAGTGACTCTTGAAGAACTGTGGGATGAATTCGACAACAATCACATAAAACAAACAAATACAACAACAAACAGAACACAAACACACAAACAAACAGTGCTTTGTGATAACAAACACGAGTACTTTCAGTCTGGTGCTTACCTCTCCGTGAAAGAGCTCTACACAGCTACATGTGCTCTGCTGATAGACATAAAACAGACCGAAGCCATGGCTAAACAAGGTACAAGTAGTCAAGGTGACGAACAACACAGTGTCAGCACGGAAGAGAAAGGTATGTTATCCAAAACTGATGAGCTGATTAATCAGCAACGAACAAACTTTCGAGCTTTTTCAAGAGTCGTACGAGGTATTGACATTAACACTATCTCAGAAAAAAACTTTTTTTTGCAAAAAGTTTTTTTATTTTTCCATTTTTAGTCGTAATAGCCTATACAAATGTATGCTATGCATTTATTTTACATTGTTAACAATACATGTCATGGTAATAGGCTTATCCGCAATAAATGGAACTTAATATATCTAAACTGTCGAAATTTACGTGTATTGTACACATCTGCGTACCCCTCAGAGCATACAGGCGTGATGTTACGTCATGATGTTGTATAAACAATAAACATCCAAGCGAATGCAAAAAACACGACCGATTTACCGTCTAGTTTTGAAGAGTTCCATTGTATATCTCCGAAGACCAGCATCAGATCCTCACCAAATTTAAATGCGACCATCTTAGGAGTATACTCTTTCAAATAAAAAAAATATTTTGAAAATCACTCCACAAATGGAGGAGAAATCGGTGAACATACATGAAATTATACCACACGACTGAAGTAAAAATATTCATCATCATCTGCCTGGCTTTTTCCCAAGTTTATTGGGGTCGGCTTCCAGTCTAAACGGATGCAGCTGAATACCAGTATTTTACGTGGAGCGACTGCCTATCTGACCTCCACAACCCAGTTAGTACTGGGTAATACGATACCCCTTGGTAAGACTGGTTGTCAGACTTTGTTGGGCCACTGACTACCTGTAACGACTGTCAAAGATCACAAATGACGGCCGGGACCAACGGCTTAACGTGCTTTCCGAGGCACGGAGGAAACTCGGTATGTAATGGGTGGTCACCCATCCACAGACCAACCTAGGCAAGCACGGCTTAACCTAAAGATCGACCCGAGCGGCTGTTACTATTTAGCCACGAGCTCCTCCTGAAGTAAAAATATTCATAAACTGAAAACTACTGGGCCAAACTATGTAAAATTTTTATGGGACCAAATGGCAACTATTCCGCATCAAACTAAAAAAGAATCACGTAAATCGGATCATAAATCTCAGCGTAATCGGTGTACATACATAAAAAAAAAAAAAAAAAAAAATACCGATCGAATTGAGAACCTCCTCCTTTTTGGAAGTCGGTTAAAAATTGGGAACTACAAGACAAACTGCAGATGATACAGGCGCGCTGGAAAACTATTGACGATCTACACTGGCAAATAGATAATCTATTAATCGGCTCGGAACTGGATTATGAACAGGAGTACGCAGAGCATGAAAAAATTTACGAAGCCATCAAGAGACAACTAAACCAAAAGCTTAGCCATACATCTCACCAACAACAAACCATGCCGAAATTGGAGATTCCGGCATTTAATGGCAATTATGCTCAATGGCCTACTTTCATGGACCTCTACTCTGAAGCCATCCACAACAATCCAACGCTGAGCAAAACTCAAAAAATGCAGCACCTCAAGGGTAAACTGAAAACTCAAACTCAAACTCAAACTCAAAGCATTTATTTCAATTAGACCATTACGGCACTTTTGAAAGTCAAAAATACAAAAAAGAAAATCAAAGCTACAGTCCCAGTCACAAGGCATAATAACTTGAGAAAGTACTGTAGTTGCCCATTCCCTAGCGTAGATCTCTATGGAGAAGAATGGGCAAGAAACTCCATGGACACTCTTTTAAAATCAAAATATTGTTACAAAATCTTGGTTACATCATTAATTTTGAGATTATACATATATGTGAGAACGATGTAGAAAGACGTGCACACTAAGAGCATCCAGAGTAAAAGATTAAATTAAAAATGTATGAATAAAGTAATTAAAATTAACCTTGGCAGCTAAGAGATGACCAGTCCCAACTGACAGCGCCCGTTCACAGACATGACGCATGTACCGGCGCCATTCAACTCAACCATATTGAAGGGAACTAAATGACCCGACACACCCGCCACCATCAGCGAGACATTTAAGTGAGCATGACATTCTCTCAGTCACCAAGGCATATTCAAGTCAATGAAAGATAAATAAACGTAAATGGTGGCTGAGCAGTACAAAGTACTCACACATGTGCTATGCAATTATATAATACTAAGGACTGGAATCTATACAATGCAAGTATATTTTTACAATCTTCTGCAGCTTCCACAATACATTAACATGGGAATCAATTCTTCATCTTCTTCTTTACGTGTCGATGGACTCAAATAATGCCCGACCAGTACAAACAATTAGTTTGCCCCCCCACCTATGGTTGTGGAGCAGGACCAGCATTTAGCCAAGCATTTTTATCATCAATGTAATCCCCCAACTTATAATATGCTTGCCTACATAGTGTGCGTTTTATACAAGATTTAAATTTCGTCTCATTCAGTTGAAGAATGTGGGGAGGTATTTTATTGTAACATTTCAAACAGTACCCCATGAAAGATAAATCCACTTTAGCAAGCCTGAAACCTGGCTGAACTAGTTGGTCCCTATTTCTAGTGTTATAGTGGTGTCTGTCCCCTCTCTTACTAAATAAATGCCGATTTTTTCTAACGTACATGATGTTTTCATAGATGTATTGACAAGGTACTGTCATGATATTAATTTCCTTAAACAGTTCTCTTAGAGAATCGCGTCTACGTAATTCATAAATGGCTCTGATGGCTCTTTTCTGCAGAATAAATATAGACTCGATGTCTGCAGCCCGTCCCCATAGTAAAATACCGTATGACATAATACTATGAAAATAACTAAAATAGACCAGCCTCGCGGTATCAACATCAGTAAATTGACGGATTTTTCTAACAGCATATGCTGCTGAGCTTAGCCGTCCTGCAAGAGATGTTAGATGAGGACCCCATTGTAACCTTGAGTCGAGCGTGATTCCCAAGAAAACCGTTTTATCGACAAATTCTAGTTTCTCTTGATTCAATATTATGTCACAATCACTACTTTTGACATTTGGTAGAGCAAATCTAATGCATTTAGTTTTTTTCCCATTTAGTACTAAATTATTAGCGGTAAACCAATCGTGGACCTGCAGTAGGGCGTTATTTACGTCATCAAGATTAGTGGCACGTCTGTTTATTTTAAATATTAAAGAAGTATCGTCAGCAAACAACACCATATGCGGATGGTTGTTAAATAGATGGGGTAGGTCATTAATATATACTAAAAAGAGGAAGGGACCCAATATCGAACCTTGTGGTACACCCATTTTTACTTTTAAACCCATTGAGTTGACTCCATTTATCTGTACCTGCTGCTGTCTATCATTCAAATACGATTTTATTAAACTGAGCGCAAGTTTACCTAAACCGTAATGCTGAAGTTTCAAGATCAGGGTTTCGTGATTTACGCAATCAAATGCCTTCGAAAGGTCACAAAAGATTCCTATGGCATCTTGTGCCTCTTCCCACGCAGTAAATATGTGTTTTAATAAAGTGACACCGGCGTCAGTTGTACAACGTCCTTTGGTGAAACCATACTGTTGCTCGTGTAATATTTTATTAGTGTTAAAATGGTTAAGCATTTGATTGAGCATTATCTTTTCAAACACCTTGCTGAAAACCGGCAACACGGATACGGGCCTATAGTTATTGGTGTCTTTACTGTCCCCGGATTTAAAAAGCGGTATTACCTTACTGAATTTCATTAGATCCGGGAAGACCCCTTGATCCACGCACAAATTAAATATTGAGGCTAAATACGGCGCTACAGTCTCAATAATTGAGGTACAAGCTTTGATAGACATACCCCATAGATCTTCCGTTAATTTGATCTTGATTTGCTTAAAACCTTTTATGACTGTTAAGGGGTTTATATGCTGAAATTTAAATTCATTTGGACAGGCTGAAACATTCGCTTTCAATAAATCAATAGAGAGCAAGGGAGAGGAATTTAAGGTTTCTGTAGTTTTAAGTGGGATACTGGTAAAGAAATTTACAAATTCTTGAGCAACTTCATTGTTGGAGCTCACAAGGCCACGCGATGTCTCTAGTGTGAAGTCATTACCTTGTTTTTTATTTCTATTTGTTTCACTGTTGATGATTTTCCAAACCGTTTTTATTTTGCTGTCGGCTGATTTAATCTTGTTGCTAATGAATAAGGATTTGGCTACCTTGCAAGTGTTTTTAAAATTTTTCGAGTAAGTAGCAACATATTTATTAAAAGCTTCAGTGTTGATGTAAGGCTTAAGGCCGTACAGCTCAAACAATCGTTCCCTACTTTTCCGAATACCCTGTGTTGCCCAGTCACTGAAAATAAACTTTGGGCCAATAGTTTTAGATTTCTTTTTTAAAGTATTATTAAATTCGGTGTGCACTACCGAAAAGAATTCTTCATAAAATACATTTGCATTGTTTCTAATATGACCCGGTATACTTAACTTGCTAATTAAATTATTGTTAAATTTGTCTAGATTGCTGGGTGTTATTTGTCTAGTTTGTATCTGAATTCTTTGTAATTGTCTATTGTACGCGAAAGTAACCGTCTGACCACTATGATCTGAAGGCAGGTAATTTACGATGGATTTATTTATGTAATCGCAGCAACAAAAAACATTATCGATACATGTAGCAGTATTTGTCGTAATTCGAGTTGGTTCTGAAAACACATTTGACAAGTTAAATGATTTAAAGAGACTTAAGAATCTACTGCTATTCACATTATTCTCTATGATATTGACATTAAAGTCACCACAGATAATTATTGGTTTATTACCAGTTACAAGTTTTGCCAAAGCATCTTCCATTACTGACTCAAAAATAGAATAGTTCAGGTAATTAGGGGGTCTGTAAACGCACACTATTACATGCTTATCTAGCTCAACACAAGACAATTCAATGCTATGTTCAACCGATAGATCGACTATATCATTACGAGACTTAGATTTAATACAATTTTTTACTAGGATTAATGAACCCCCACGCATCTTAGATTTTCGGTTAAAGCAACTGCTCACATTGTAATTCTCATAATTTATTTGCATTACTTCATAATCTTTCATCCAATGTTCAGTAAAACAGATAATATCAAACTTAGTTTTTTCTAAAAATAGTTCTATTTCTAGTTCTTTGGAAGAAAGTCCCTGAATATTCTGGTGAAACACTTTTAAGGGTCGTTTTCAAAATTTGTGTACATTTTGATGTAATTATGTGTCCATCAAACTTATTGGTATATTAAAATTAAATATAGTTCGAAATGTAAATATATTAATCCACATTCATACTAATTGGTGATAAAATGGTAAACATAGAAATATTTTTAAGTGGACATTGGTTCTATTGTTTTAAAAAAACTAAATTAAGTTTCTGTAGTAATTTGTTTCCCATACAAAAGAGCAATGTCCATAGTCGCGCGTATGTAAAAAAATCAACAAATTATAAATAATACACGCAACGAGTAACCTGATTCAACAATGTTTTGTTAGGTGGACTTGTAAGACATATGATATGTACCATAAAATAATTTAATTATAATAAATCATTTATTTATTTGCTCATTAAGACGTGTCTCATATTTCATTCCTTTGTGTTATTCTTTTTTGTAATTTTGACATTTTAATAACAATAGTAGTAAATTTAAAATTTAGAATGGCAACTCCATGCGTCAAAATAGTTACAACGAGAGGGCGCTAGTTTCCTTCAGCTGCGCCATTTTGTTTTGTGACTGATGGGTAAACATTGTGCGCGTCGTAAATAAGACAATAAGAATCTGTTTAAAAAGTGCCAAATTGTATGAATTCGGTAAGTACTATACTTTACAGTGCAGCACGTTAGTGTAGTGGATGGTAAATTGTAAAAAAATGCATGTTTTACGAGTATCTTTAGTGTGAAATTTCAAGCGTATAATTTTTTTAAGGTTGTGGACACGTTTATTTTGTTCCTTTGGGTGACCATTGTGTTATTATTTTTGTGTTACGTTACACAATGTAATGGGTAAGGGCTTGTTTATAATACTCACGTAATACAGGATTTAAGGGTAAACACCGTTTTCACTCAAACAAACCATGGGTAGTTGTCATAAATAAGAAATATAGGGCCGAGTTAAAAAAGATGACAGAATAAGTAATATACTTCAAAATATCCGACACCGTCTGCGAATTCATACCTACACAATACTCGTAACATAAACTGTGATGCAGCTTTTCCTGGCCTATGATAGGCAAAAATACCTACCTTATGAATAAAATGTTGGGTTTTTCCATTGATTTTACGTTCTATTAATGAAACCAAACCACTGGTTTCAAGGATAACGGTGTTTACCCTTACAGCTTGTAGTAATTCCTTTTTTGTTGTAGGAAAGATGCCGTTAACGCCTAATGAACTGCAAAAACGTTACCGAGAGCGTTTAAAATCAAATAATCCACAAAGTGGAAAGAAGTACAAGAAAAAAATTGATAAGAACTAAAAATAAATACATACCATTACGTCAACTATCTAAATCTGAAAAAAAAAAACAGGCGAAAGAAATAGCGAAGGTCTAAGCAACAAATAACTGAAGAAAAATCGAATGAACCTAAATGCTGTCGAAAATTGTATGAACAAAGATATTACAAAATATCACAAGAAAAAATAAATAAGAGAAAAAGTAAATTCATTAATCAGAAAAAATAAAACTACTTATAATATTCAATTCAATTCTAAATACTTACTTATAATATTTAAAACACGTGTTATTTTAACGATATAAAATATTATTGCAAGACTGCATTATTTCTTAATGTGATATCATGACAAAATTACTTTTAAAACATAATTTTAAAGTAAGTTTATTCATAGTTATTCAGCAATATATTATTTTATATCTTAAATTTATAAATGTGATTTTTGCACTTATTTTTAAACGTTAAAAGCTTTGGTTACCACATTATATTTAAAGAAAAATAAAGGCTTTTTTCTGTATTGTTAAATAGTTTTTAAATGACTGATTGTTAAATTTCTTAAAAATAATATGAATAATACGTAAAGCGTATGTCAAAAATGTGAGACTGCTAAAAACGTTAAATGTAATTTTTATGACATTGTTATGTTTAAGACTTAAATAGATAACTCATTTTTTATTTACTATCTAAGTTTCTAACACGTGATTTTGTCAATTTTAATTATGATTAAACTGATTTACTACAAACAAATTGGTTTTTAAATCTTTCGTTGTGACTCTGCCTTTACTTTTCTTTTGTCTGTCTTTTGTGTCACGATAACACAAAATAAACACAAAAGAAATGTACATAAATTTTGAAAACGACCCTTAAGGAATTCTGCTCAGCCCCTTTTTTACAGTTAATTGATTGAGAGCTAGAAGATACCTCGAAGTTGGCGAGATTAACTAAATTTTCACTCGTACCTTCTATTGTCTTGATGACTAGTTTAAATCTAAGCTAATATTTGTATAATTACAATTAGTATAATTACTAATTTCCGTAGACCTATTTACAAAAAACTGCGACATACTACATATGTCTGAGTTTATATTAAAAGCTAATAGCCTTGCTATTTGACGTCTAAAACTAATAGCAGAGCTATTGCACTCCGTGTGTAGGCATGAGATAATTACCTACCGCTTCGCGCATATTGAATATGCAAGCTCTCTAGGGCTGTCGCGCTCTTTTGACCTTGCGTCGCGTACGTACCTACTCGTACTTCGTGTTTGTTAACTGACTGATTTATTGATCATTAATCATTACTAGTGAAAATGACAAGCTGGATAAACTGTTGCTGTTAATAAATGTAGAAAAAAATTTTCCTTTTCATATAAATTTCACTGCTCCATGTCCATACTTCCCATCAGAGTTTATTTTAAAATTACCTATTTGTTAGATTTCGCATTTATGCTGCTATTAAATTTAGTAAGTAAGTAATCGTAATTTTAGAGACGGCAAGATATAGGTATATGAGACATTATAATAGAGTAAAACAATTGCGGCGTCTCACTGCTTAATGGTCAGTCGGACTGACCATTAAGCAGTGAGATGCCGAATAAAATACGCTAACGCATGGCGTCAAGCATGCGTCAAGGCTAGAGATGGGCATATACCCGGTAAAAACCCCGACTTTGGGTAAATACCCATTTATACCCATTTTTACCTTCCCATTTTTAATTTATACCGGGTAAAAATTAAAATCAGTTTAATTTAAACTAGTTATTGTATTTTTAAAACTAATTATTATTATTAATTACAAATTTATTTGAGACCGTCGTCGGCACAACATACGCGGACATAGTTTTCTCATTAGAACAAAATATTATAGCACTGTAACTGTCCAATGAGGGATGACGCGGAGGGATGCATTTCGTCAAGTATAGCTTCGCTTCGTTTTTGTTCTTGTGTGTCTGAGATATACTTTTACGATTTACATTTTTTTTTTCAAAGGCATTGTGACGTAAATGAGTGTGAAGTTTTGTTAATTTAATACTATAAAAGAAGTTAGGCCAATTTTAATTCATAGTACATTATATTGTAGATAAATAAAATATAGAACGCACACTGCCTGCTAAAGAAATCATCATCATTTATCATTTCAACCGAAAGACGTCCACTGCTGGACATAGGCCTCCCCCAAGTATCGCCACATTGACCAGTCCCGTGCGACTCGCATCCAACGGATTCCCGCAACCTTCACCAGGTCATCGGTCCACCTAGTGGGAGGTCTTCCAATACAACGTTTTCCAGCTCGCGGTCGCCACTCCAGAACTTTTCGGCCCCATCGGCCATCCGTTCTGTGAGCTATGTGCCCTGCCCACTGCTACTTAAGTTTGGCAATTCTTCCGGCTACGTCGGTGACCCTGATTCTCTTGCGGATGTCTTCATTTCTGATTCGATCACGCAAAGAAACTCCGAGCATAGCCCTCTCCATTGCCCTTTGGGTGACTTTAAGCGTTCTGATGAGGCCTATTTGAGCGAGCACGTTTCGGTCCCGTATGTAATCACTGGCAACACACACTGGTCATAGATTTTCGTCTTGAGACACTGCGGTAAGTAGGACGAGAAGATACCGCGCAGCTTCCCGAACGCGGGCAGCCGAGTCGGATTCGACGATTGACCTCTTTCTCGAAGTTAGACTTATCTAACTGGACCGTTTGTCCCAGGTACACATAATCGTCCACAGCTTCGAGTGTAGTGTCTCCGATTTTGATAGGAGTGGTTGTTACATGGGCATTCAACATGACTTTCGTTTTGTCCATGTCCATTTTTAGCCCCACTCTTTCGGAAGCTCTACCGAGGTCATCGAGCATTGTACTGAGGTCCTCCATGGTCTCAGCCATGGTCTCATTGACTTTGATGCCTCGCCCTCTCCAGTCCAGAACTTTGAAGACATCCTCCAGTGCAGCGGTGAACAGTTTCGGAGATATGACGTCTCTCAGTCTCACACTTCGCTGCTGAAGGATAGGCGTTTTTGTACAAACACTTCAACACCTCGCTGTACCGGGAGTCGATTTGGCACCGTTGGAGAAACTGCAGTACAGCCCAGGTCTCGATCGAATCGAAGGCTTTCTCGTAGTCCACCAACGCTAAACAGAGAAGCAGGTTATACTCTTCGGTCTTCTGTATGATCTGCCGCAGTGTATTTATGTGGTCCACGGTGCTAAAGCCTTTTCGGAAACTGGCTTGTTCGGGAGGCTGAAAATCGTCAAACCTGCGCGCGAGACGATCGTGATGACTCTTGAAAACAACTTGGAGAAATGACTTAGAAGTGAGATTGGCCTATAATTCTTCAGACGGGCATTGTCACCCTTCTTGAAGAAGAGCCTGCACCTTGCTAAAGTATCCAAAAATAATAATATTTCGACATTCACTAAACAGTGTAGGTATATCACTTTAAAGAATATACGACTAAATTACATATATATTTTTTCCTAGCCTAGATGAACTTGACCTACGTGGTATTTTCCAGCCTTTATTTTGATTTGTCTAAAAGGGAGTTCGTGAAATTTTTAGACTATTTTCGTGTAGCTGAAGGTAGTTCTCTTTATTGCCCGTTTACCGTATCCATCCTGTATACTATAAAAGAGTATCAAACTAATTGTTCAATTTTGATCTTTTATTTAATTACTGTTTAGGTTGGGTTCCCTCTCATAGAGAAGAGGCCTGCGTCCCAGCAGTGGAAATATTAATAGGCTAATGATGATGGTGATGACTGTTTAGGTTGCATTGCAATTATTGTATTCTGAAACGAAAAATCTAAGTAATTGTTACTCATGTAATTATTAGTTTTGAAATGATTTCACGATGTATAAATGTTACTTATTATCTGTATATTTGTTAAAGGTAGTGTGCAACATTTAGCTAACTATTATTATCTTTGTTTTTATTCTGAACAGTTTACTTTATTTGTAAATTTATGTTGACTAAAGATTTAAAAGAAACATAATTAACTTCATTCTAGGTAGCTCAGGCTGCTTTACGGGGCAACACTATGCGACATTGCGGCATGTCACAAGGCCGCATGCTACAATAATTAAAATGTTGCACTTCGTGGCAAAAATCGAGCGGCATGGCAACATCTTGCGTCATGCTGCTAAAGTTACTTCATCAGCCTTAATCGACGGTGTCTTGTCCGTTCGATCAATCCAGTTGGTAGACCAAAACACTCCAATAAAATTTACAGCACGATGCCTTGAAAATGATTTAGGCATGATGTTGCCTCGATGTAAAATAGGCTGCCGCATATCGCAATTGCCACATATAATGATTATTTGTAGCATAACACATGATGACACACGCCACAATATATAGCACGCAGCAATGCCGCACAGTGTTGCCCCAGTGTAAAGCAGCCTTTAGATACACGCAATTACAGACAAATTTAAAATAACAATGCACCGTTCCCCTTCGGGAACGGCTGGAGACATACAATCAATATTTATCTTCAATGGTCAAGGTCAAAATTAACATGGTAGATCGTAGTATTGATGACGAAGCCAATTAAATTATATAAAGACACTATACATTTCATGGCAAAGCCATTTAAATAGTTTAAAAGACATTACTCAATTTTTACCCGGTATTTTTTATTAATACCCGGTAGAAAAGGGTATTTTTTCTTTTTTACCTATTTTAACCTTTCCTTCCAATTTTTACCTTCCCATTTTTTACCCACCCGCCCATCTCTAGTCAAGGCACAATTTAGATCAAGCGGGTCCAGTTTAGGTATTTATAATGTCGGCTTTCTTCAAGATCAAAGGAGTGCAACTTCTGTACGCTAGTACTATTATCTATTCTGTGCTAGTAGGTTGTCGCAAGCGAAAGAAGACACGCGAGCGCACTATTTGTTTGACCACGTTCAACTTTCTCGATAATTGCAAAAAGATATTTATTTATTGTTTCTATTTGAAATGAAATTAATTCAAACTACAAACCCTTTCTCCCCTTGTTGAAACCTTACCTTACCTAAATATTATAGTAGCAGCGGCAAGCCGACAACCCTAGTGCCACAGCTAGCGCGTCACTCCGCGCCAGACAGCGACCGAGTTACGCGTTAGAAGAGAGCGGCAACGTTTAGGTTAATATCGCGATAGGCACTAAGCGCTTATGCGAGCTGAATTGCACTTTGTTGCTTAGTAGCGAGAGTCGCTTTTCCTATTAATTGTTGTGCGAAGTGCCACTTCTGTACTTGTTTATTCTGTGCTAATAGGCAGGTAAGCATCATTCCTAGTTGACTTTAATTTCTGAACGAAACTGTTGGTGTCGAAAAATGTCAACCTGTCACTAAAATGACTAACCAACAAATGTAACCTAGCGTTTAGTGAATGGATATAATGATTGCGTCTGCTTGATAATTTCTCAAAATATGGGAAGGAGCACAGAATTACTCTCTTACAATTTAGTTTTAATAGTTGAGTGACATTGTCCGTGATATCATCAAGTTTAACGTAAGAACTGTTACCTACAAGTACAGTTATAATGGTATTAGGATCAAATTCCTTCCGAGTTATTGATGTTATTATCTGGTTGTAAGAAGCCTGAGGAGTACAATAATTTAGAGAAGAATGACTCAGATTGTTACTTATTAACTTGCCTAACCCTTTTCCTATACTATCTGAGAACAAAATGGAGCAGCAACTGTGTGTATTACAAGAAGGGGGAGAACTACTATCTATTTGTCCTACCTGTGATGAACCTTGTACAATATCTGGTGAATTTTGAATGGAGATACAGTCCGGAACACTGCTCAGTCGGGTCGGGTTCTCCGTTACCTCGGGTAGAAGAGTGTCCGGGCTGGATTCACTTTGTGATGTACATTGAGTGTTGTTGAAGGTCATCGAGTCTACACAGTCTGCATTACTATTAACGCTATCAACTAATTCGTTTGCAGCAAGGATATGTTCCTTAATTTGTTTTTGAGAATTTACATACATAGAATAACATGACTTTAGTTGACGCTCTAAAACTTGAATTTCAGACTGTAAGTTTTGAGTGTCTATTTCATAAAACTTCTTACTATCCTCTAATTTAATTTGATAATTATTCAACTTTTTTATGAGGAAAACACGTTCTTTTATTAGTTGAATATTTTTGGAACTGTGTTTTTGTTGTTTTTTAAATTTCTTGCATTTTTTTATAATTCTATTTAGTTTAGCATATTTCTTTATTTTATTTTGGCTTACTTTATAACTACTACAATTATATTTCAGAATAGAATCTTCAGTAAGATCTATTGTTGTTAAGAAATGTGGGTTGCAATTTGAATTTAATAATTGATTATATAGGTGTTAGCGTGCATTGACTTCCTGTGTACATGTTGTCATTTAATAATAGCAAATGTTCTAACAAACACTGTATTGACTTCCTGTTATCATAACGTTTTAAATAGTATCTGTGATAAATATTAAACTGCTGACTTCCGGTTGTCAAAATCACACCTTTGGCAGAAATTACCGCAGGAGCACACTATCGGCTGGACCGTCGACTCGAGAGGTCGATGATTACTGTTGTGTACGTGTACAAGTGTAAAATTTTAACTGAAGTTGATTATTAAATTCAGTATTAGCAAAGTGTTGTGTTTTATTGTGAGATCTAACAAGTGTTTTACACCTGGAGGAAATAAGAACGCATACGTGCGTTTAGTTCAGAAGTGGGATGAACGCAAAATACGCTTCTGTGCCATCCAAGAAAATGTGAGTAACGTAACAGTTTTATTTTTCCCCGAAAAATAATGCACAAAAATCAGACTTTAAAAATAATTCTGATTTGGAAAAAGTTATTGTCAAATCGCTTACGTTTTACAAAGAACGACATTAGATACATAAAGTGACTTTGTTTAATACTATTTATTATGATGGAATTATTACGATGAATGGATTACTATGATGGATTTACAGTTTCAATGTTGACTCTAGTTTGCAAAGAAATTAACTTTATTTTTACCACACTTACAGTACTTACGGGATAATATCCGTGATTTTTTTTTTTTGCTTTGATGAACTCCCGATATTTCGACGCTATGGCAAGCATTAAATTTAAGTGTAGTGCAAAACCGTGAAAGTCTAAAACAGTGCATTAACCTTATTTTGTTAAAATTATTTTTTTTTCTTTCACTATTATTTCGTTGCTTAGATTCGGTGCAAACATGATATTTGTGCATTACTATTTTTTACTGTACTTCACCTTTTACCCTAAACCGAGAAGGTTATGATTTGGGTCCCTTTTCTTTTAATGAACATGTTGTTTTCATCAACTCTAATAAACATATTTTTTTATTTTTTTTGGAGATATTCATATTTCAAACTGTTAACTTAAATGTTTGTGATGAATGATGATGTGTGACGTGAAAAGTGACGCATACTTTTGAGTTTCAGAACCAAAATGAATACAAATAATTATTATTCGAGATCTGGCAGCCCTGTTCTACCATCTGGATCAAAGCGAACTCGACTAGATAGTGAAGTTGAGAGACTGGACCGACATAGACGTGATGATGATGATTTGCCTAGAACGAGAGGGAACCTCCGTGCCGGTGAGCTTGAGCAACGGCCGGGTGGGAACCAACTGATATTTTGCGAGTCTCGTGCTGGTGAGCTTGAGCGACAGCCGAGTACAAGCCGTGCGTTTTCTGGTGAACCCCGTGCCGGTGAGCTTGAGCAACGGCCGGGTGGGAACCAATTGATTTTTGGCGAGTCTCGTGCTGGTGAGCTTGAGCGACAGCCGAGTACAAGCCGTGCATTTTCTGGTGATCCCCGTGCCGGTGAGCTTGAGCAACGGCCGGGTGGGAACCAATTGATTTTTGGCGAGTCTCGTGCTGGTGAGCTTGAGCGACAGCCGAGTACAAGCCGTGCGTTTACTGGTGAGCCCCGTGCCGATGAGCTTGAGCGACGGCCGAGGTTTTCCAGTAAACGTACAAATGATATGATGAGCGGTGAGCTTGAGCGACGCTCTAGGAACAGGGAATTGGACACGAGACCAACGCATAATTCGGATTACACTGAGGATGAATTGAGAGGACCATTAAGAAACTATACTTCACCACGAAATACACCCGACCGAGCAAGATCAAGCAGATCACGGAACGAAAGGCGTTCCAGAAGCAGATCACGCAATGGAAGGCGTTCGAGAAGCAGGTCTCCGGACGAGAGGCGGTCAAGGAGCAGCAGTCATCACGATTATCGAAGGCAAGGAACATCAAGGTATGAGAATTCAAGTCCTAATAATATGTTTTTTCAATTTATTGATGCGCTTAAGGGGTTTTCAAAATCAGGCAGCCATAAATTGGCCAATATGAGCAATGTTATTCCAGAATTTGACCCCATGTCCAAAAATCAGAGCATTTTAGATTGGATCAATAAAGTCGAGGAATGCGCTGACATATATGAATGGGAAGAACGGGAAATCATTTGCTATGCACTTCCAAAGCTCACGGGTTTGGCCAAGTCATGGTATCAAAGTCTACCTAGCGTAAAATTTACCTGGTCGGAATGGAAGACGAAACTTTTTCAATCGTTTCCATGTAGAGAAAATTACGCAGAGTTACTAACAGAGATGCTTACATTGCGGGCTAAATATGGGGAACCTTTAGAACAGTACTATTACTCTAAACTAAACTTGTTACATAGATGTCAGATAACAGGAAAAAGGGCAGTAGATTGCATACTATACGGCATAGAAGATAGGGCCATTAAAGTTGGAGCTCAAGCAGCACAATATGATACCCCTGAACAAGTGCTCAGATACCTGAAATCTGTTAAAGTAGGTCAGTCAAGAGAAAACAATGGCAATAACTTAAAGAGTAGAAACGACAATAGGAAAACTTTTGGGTTACAATCGGAGAAAACAAATCAGTTTGACAATAAACCGAGTTCAACGGTAACTAAACCACCAATTAGATGCTTTAATTGTCGCGTTGAAGGCCATCCCAGCTTTAAATGTCCTAAACCTATCGAAAAATGTAATAACTGTCATAGGCTCGGACACGTCACAGCTAGCTGTTCAAATATCACACAAAAGAGCCGCGAAAATCCTAAGCCCGACGGGTTAGGCCAAGAAAAACAGGTTTTAAAGGTGGACTGTAATGCCAACATCAGTAGCACGAAAATCCATGACCCAAATGATAAATATATTGTTATTGCAAAACTAAATGGTTTTCCTATTTCTTGTTACGTGGATCTTGGTAGTGAATGTTCGATAATGCGACAAACTGAAGCAAAAGATTTTAATTTACATTTAGACCATTGTAATTTACCCCTAATGAAAGGACTAGGCAATAATTTAGTGCAACCGGTAGGTAAAGTTAGGGCGACTATAGAGATTCAGGGAATCAGGGAAACCGTCGATATTCTTGTCGTGGATGACTCCGTTTTAAAATATCCAATGCTTTTGGGGCATTCTTTTACCGAGCTTCCTGGTATTCTTATAACTAAGACACCATCTCGTCTTATATTCCAAAAGACGAATAAAGTATTTCTAATGGTATCTGAGGAAACGGATGTTTCCAGTCATGCCATGAAGTCTATACCAATTTATTCAGATGGGACTTTTACTGGTCAGGTTTTTATAAATGGTTCTGTGAGGGGAAGAATTGGATCGGAGTTTTATCTTTTGCCTGGAGAATATAACTTGATGAATGGTGTAGGACAACTACTGGTACAAAATTTAACACTAAATACAATCGTATTCAAACAAGATATTTTAATTGCTCGCGCCGTACCTCTGAATAGTGTTAGCCACGTATGTCAATTAACCATTTCAGATACCGAAGATAATGATTCTATTAATTATGGTGACTCTTTAACTAACACAGAACTCGACAATTTAAAATCCGTTTTACGTGAGTATAAAGACTGTTTTTCTAAAAATCTTAAAGATCTTGGTTATACGACTGTGAGCGAGATGGAAATTAAACTCAAGGATTCTGAACCTGTTGCTTATCGCCCTTATCGAATGTCCCATTCCGAGAGGACACAAGTCCGAGATATGGTCCAAGAAATGCTGGATGCGGACATTGTTCAAGAGTCATCATCCCCTTATGCCAGTCCAATAGTGTTGGTCAAAAAGAAGACGGGTGAAAAACGTCTTTGCGTTGATTACAGAGCACTAAATCGTAAAACAATAAAGGACCACTATCCTATTCCTCGCATAGACGATCAAATTGATTTATTGGCTGGTCATGAGTATTTTATATCGTTAGACCTTGCTTCAGGATACTATCAGATTCCAATCTCCGAGCAATCTAGAACTAAAACTGCATTCGTGACCCCGGATGGTCAATTCGAATATTTGCGAATGCCATTTGGCTTAGTTAACGCTCCGTCCGTTTTCCAGCGAACAATAAACAAAATCTTAGCTGACGCAAAGATAAAGTTTGCCGTCATATATATGGATGACATATTAGTTCCTTCACATAGCTTTGAGGAAGGTCTTTCCCGACTCCGTCAAGTTTTGCAGTTGCTTCGAGAGGGAGGTTTAACCCTAAAGCTAAGTAAATGTCATTTCTTTTATAGAAATATAGATTTTTTGGGATTTGAAATTGGCCCTGATGGTGTCCGTCCCGGTGCTAGAAAGATCAATGCAGTTTCAAATTTTCCAGTTCCCAAAAATCCCCATGAGATACGCCAGTTCATGGGGCTTGCGAGTTTTTTTAGACGGTTTATTCGAAATTTTGCAATAATGGCAAGGCCCCTAACAGATCTTTTACGCAAAAACTGCGATTGGGTCTGGGGTTCCGAACAGGCCTCCGCCTTTCAGAGTCTCAAAGATGCATTAGTAGAACGCCCTGTTATTGCTTTGTATGATCCCTCTTTCGAAACGCAATTACACACAGATGCATCTAAACTTGGAGTGGCCGGTATTCTCTTACAAAGAGGTAAAGATGGTATGCTACGACCAGTTTCGTTCTATAGTCGAAAAACAACTATTGATGAGCAAAAGTTACATTCGTTCGAACTGGAGACGTTAGCAGTTATTGCCTCTCTTAATCGTTTTAGAGTATATTTAATTGGTATTCATTTTAAAATATACACAGATTGTAGTGCCTTGAGGACGATACTGACCAAGCGCGATCTTATCCCCCGAATAGCGCGCTGGTGGATACAAATACAGGAATACGATTGCGATATCGAATACAGATCGGGTAGTAAAATGACGCACGTCGATGCTCTGAGTCGCCATCCCATCGAACCGCCTATTCCAGAAAGCCACATCTTTGACATACTAAATATTGAAACGGATAATTGGTTGAGTACCGCCCAATCCATTGATGATGAAATAATGTCCATTAAAAATATTTTGACTAATCCAGACATCGATAAAATTGTCGACGTCCATAACAATTTTAAAATTAAGAATGGTCGCGTTTACCGCATAGTAGAAAACGGTCTTCGATGGGCGGTCCCAAAAGCAGTTCGTTGGCAGATTCTTAAAAAAAACCACGACGATATTGGTCATTTTGGATTTGATAAAACGTTAGCCCGGATTAGGGATTCATTTTGGTTCCCAAAGATGCGACGTTTCGTAAAAAAGTATGTTGCCGCTTGCCTTGAGTGCGCGCATCACAAAGTACCTGGTGGTCCCCGTGAAGGTGAACTTCATCCTATACCAAAAGTGGAAAAACCGTTTCATACGATACACGCGGATCACTTAGGACCATTTGTACGTAGTAAACGCGGAAATTGTTACTTACTTGTTATTGTCGATGGCTTCACGAAATATACAAATATAACACCAGTTAGGAATACTAAAGCAACCACAACAATCCGAGTTATAAAGGATCATATCAGTTATTTTGGTGCCCCCACAAGATTGGTAACCGATAGAGGTTCATGTTTTACAAGTAACATCTTTAGTAGGTTTATTAAAGAGACTGGTATTAAACATATTCTGAATGCCGTTGCAACTCCAAGGGCTAATGGCCAAGTTGAAAGATTTAACCGAACGATTTTAGACGCTCTTTCCACTAAAACTCATGGGAAAGATGATAGGACTTGGGATGAATATGTGCCAGATATACAAATAGGGATTAATACCACAAAACATAAAACTACACAAAGAAGTCCCTCAGAGTTACTTTTCGGATTTAAAGTTACAAATGTTTCAGAGTCAATTTTAAGTGAAATTATTAGTGATACGTCAGATAATAATTTAGACCAAATATCAAAAATGCGTGAAAAATCGGGAGAACTTATAAAAAAACAACAAGAAAAAGATAGAGAACGTTTTAACAAAAATAGGAAAATAACTAATCAAGCCATTTATAAAGAAGGAGATCTAGTAAGAGTAGAAAGGGAAATTAATAAAAACGATGGTAAATCTAAGAAATTAGTAGCAAAATATCAAGGACCCTATCGTATTGTTAAAATACTCCCCAATGATCGATTCCTAGTAGAAGACACCCCCATAACTAGAAAACACAATCATAAATACGAAACAATTGTAGCTAGAGATAAATTGCGGCCTTGGCTTAATCTTAGTACTGATTTAGCAAGTAGTTCTGACGAGGAGAACAGTAGGGTAGATGAGACTGATGAAGTGGATATTGAATGTGATAATGATTAGAGTTATTTTTGTCTACTTATATGATTGTTTACAAAATTTTATTTTTACGTGAAGGAATTATGTTATTAACAATATTGAAAATCAAGAATTATTTTATGTTTTTGAATAAAATCTGATTATTTTATGTATTCTTTGAATGGGCCTGTATCATTTACAATTATTTACTATTATTTTTGTTCGGTACGAGGACGTAACCGAATGTCAGATGGCCGAGCTGTTAGCGTGCATTGACTTCCTGTGTACATGTTGTCATTTAATAATAGCAAATGTTCTAACAAACACTGTATTGACTTCCTGTTATCATAACGTTTTAAATAGTATCTGTGATAAATATTAAACTGCTGACTTCCGGTTGTCAAAATCACACCTTTGGCAGAAATTACCGCAGGAGCACACTATCGGCTGGACCGTCGACTCGAGAGGTCGATGATTACTGTTGTGTACGTGTACAAGTGTAAAATTTTAACTGAAGTTGATTATTAAATTCAGTATTAGCAAAGTGTTGTGTTTTATTGTGAGATCTAACAAGTGTTTTACACCTGGAGGAAATAAGAACGCATACGTGCGTTTATAGGTGATCTGTTTCCCTAACCTGAGTACATTCTCTTTCTTTATGAAACTCAATAATTTGTTTGTTGGCATGAAGCAGTTCAACTTCTAAGTCCCTAACCTTACATAAAGCCATTTCATAATGGTTACTGCAGTCGTTGAAACCATCTGTGACCACCCGCAGATTGTCCCGTTCCTCAACAACATCCATGTATTGTTGGTGCAGGTCCACTAGCTCCCGTTTCAGGCTTGTGTTTTTGTGAACGACCTTCTCGATTTCAACTTCATGTTCCTCTCTATCCAATAACAGCTGTTGACATTTGCTGTTTGCTTCCTTAAGTTCATCAAGGGCCGTTCTCAACTTAGCCTGTAACTCCTGGGTAGTTGCCTTACGGGTCATCACAGGCATGGTTTCAGGGAATAGAACTGAAAGTAGAAGTACAAGAATGGTGAGAACTAATTGGATGGACAAAATTAGAAAAGCTAGAAATGAAAGAAGAAAATGAGAATAGACTGGAATATGTGATTAATAAATTGGTAACTGTGGTAGGCTTATGAGTCTTACACAAAATACTTTAATAAGATTATTAAATTAAGTTAAACTTTAAACTGATTTCATATCTTTAACTTTTTTATGAAGTGGGTAGGACTCTTGGTTTAAAATTATTGGACTTATTTGACTAATAATGCCAAAAATTATTAAAGAATAACCAACGTACTTTTTTGTTGTGTATTTAGTTAATTAAATATATAGATAGCAAGTACATTTACTTATTACAAACTACACAACTACATAAATAACAAGTGCTAACTGACACAGAACCTAACTTCAACTACAAAAGAGTGCCAGATTAGTCAGAATAATGAACTTAGTGCTACAGAGCTTTTAATTGGTTAATATGAGCTACTTATTAGACATTAAAAGGAAACAAATATACTCCCCAGATAGATCCGCAGGTACATCAGCTGTTCGTGTTATAGGTTACCGGTTGAGTTAGGAAACCAAACACTACGTGTTACAGTGTATTTTTCCGTGAAAACAATAATCTTGGGTATTAATACACTTAATAGACATTTAATTATAATAATACAAGTTTTTTACACTAAAATATTAATTAAAACTGATTTAAAATTACGGAGCTCCGAGTGTGAAAAGTGAGGCAGAGCGACTAGTGCAGCATCTCAACGTCTCAGCAGAAAACTACGACGCATGCTGGGATATACTCACCCGAAGGTACAACAACATACAGCTGCTATTTACAAACCAAATCCAAATATTCTTAAGCCAGCCGACTGCACACAAACATTCTGCTCGAGAACTGAAAAACCTTCATGACACGACCTTGGAAACGATTCACGCCATACGCAATCTCGGAGTCGACACCACTACGTGGGACTCGTTTTTGGTGCACATACTTACAACGAGCGCATACACGTGGAACGTAGCAATGCACTCAATGTGATGTCATCTGCCTTAGCTGCCAACTTAATAATCTCCAACATAAGGAGAGTTCAACAATTACTGCTAGACTTAGTGACTGATGTAAAGGGCGGACGCGTCGATGTACATTTACTGAAACCAGATCAGTTACAAGACCAATTAAACATAATATCTGAACAATTACCAAGTGACCTGTCGCTACCCTGCACAAACAGCCATCAGTGCATTCGACAGATGTATAAATTGTCAAGAGTACACGTCAAACTGACGAGAGGCTTCTTCCTTTTTGAAGTTAAGTTGCCTTTGGTAAGCAACGAACAGTACGAGCTAAGCCGAGTCATACCTATACTTTCGATACAAGGACAGACAGAGAAGCATATCATGCCTACATCTGATTATTTGGCAATAAACCTCAAGAAGGACGTGATGATGCCTCTAACATATGACGACCTATGCACATGTATACAACTGAGAAAACACAAGTTACTATGTGCACTGAGTTTACCGGTTTATGACATAAAGCAAGCCACAACGATGTGTGAGGCGCAAATTTTAATAAACAATAAGAACTTATCAGCGTGCCACACAACTGTATCAGGTTGCAGTGATAAGTGGATACAGTTACACAATGATGGCGCGTGGCTCTACACATGTTGTAAACAATGCTTGACTCGCATTTTCTGTCCATCTGGCACATTATCGAAACAATTAAGTGCTACTGGTATTATCTTACTTGATCCTGGATGCATGTTGAAAGGAGATAACATTATACTTCGCTCTCATAACAACTTTCACAGTGAGATAAGCGCACAGATCATAGAAATCTATGATCATAGAAATCTATGATCTGTGGATAAGCGTGACTGAAGACGAGCTTTACTTGAAAGAATCGACTATAAATCACTTCATAGCAGACAGCAACTATACTTTTGAAATTGAGCATCATGGAGTGATGATGAAGACATTGAAAGCCAAAATTGAAAAGGTGAAGATACATCAAGAGATTCTAAACGAAGTGGCAACTTCCCACGACACACATCGCTATATCATGTATAGCTTTATGCTCATCGTTGTTGTTGGGGCTTGTTTATGGACCAGTCTCAAACTAAGAAAACGCTATGGTGCAGTTCTTCGAGTTACCTACAGACCTGATAACCCGGACCAGGAGTAAGCGATGAGCGAGCCGCAACCACGGATGAGCCAGGACACTAGCCGCGCGCACAAGGTCAACAGAGCAACCTCGCCGGCGAGCTGTTAGATTTAGATATAAGCTTTGGACTTTATCTTTGTTTACATTGTTTTATTTACTGTTTACTTTTACATTTTTAAAAAACCGGCCAAGTGCGAGTCGGACTCGCGCACGAAGGGTTCCGTACCAATTATTATAAAAAAATCACGTTTTTTGTATGGGAGCCCCCCTTAAATAGATATTAATTTTATTCTGTTTTTAGTATTTGTTGTTATAGCGGCAACAGAAATACATCATCTGTGAAAATTTCAACTGTCTAGCTGTCACGGTTCATGAGATACAGCCTGGTGACAGACAGACGGACGGACATACAGCGAAGTCTTAGTAATAGGGTTCCGTTTTTACCCTTTGGGTACGGAACCCTAAAAAATGACGTGTAAAAGTGTTTGTAAAAACCTACTTGCAAAATAAACATCATTTATCATTGATAATTCAGTAATGATTAGCTCTTTTTTTCCAACAATTTTGGCGTTGTATTTAACTTTTCGATCTAGTATGGTTGCTTATGAAATAGAGTAAAATTTTAAAACTAAAGTATTGTAATCCGAAAAAGTTAGGATACTCCTGCAAACATTATATCACTCAGTCAGATTAAATACATATGTTCGTAAACATTGAGGTCTAAACTCAACTAAAAGTATTGCATGGGTAGCAAATAGTAGATTTACAGTATTCAACTTTAACGTAATGTGGTAGCATGTAGGTAGCGTAGCGAAAAATATTAAAGTCTATGGTAATTATAACACTTTTATTAAATTAATCTAACACTACATGGCATATTTTAAACTTTACACTTAAAAGTAACTGTACACATATTTTACCTACACTAAACACAAATCCGACCCGACCCGAACTACGTGATTTTACTCGCTGCCCGCGCCGGTTGCTGTCCTCCGCGTCGAAGCTGTTGAAGAATCATTATTTATTATTCAATCAGTCAAGTATTGGTCGTCGCACACCTTGACAACTCAACACCAACTCGACTCAATGTAAAACATGAGAAGATTTAGATTAGATTACAGTGCTTTGCTTTGAGTTAGCTGATGTTGAGTCGTTAAGGTGAGCGGCGGCCATTCCTTGACTATTGAATTTCCTCATAATGATTTTCCATAGCTTCGGCTTCGCGCTCGTTTATAGGCGCGAACACTGAGAGCATATTTTCGTAATAAGCGCCAGCAGCTGGCTGCAAGTTAAAAAAAATCATTCAACAAAACAGTTTCTTGAAAAGTATAAAAACAAAGTAACAACTTAAAAAGATGTAAACGTACATCGGGTGTCGGTAAAGGCATTTGGGCCCTCGTTCTGTGTGAGCAACGGTTCCGGGCCTTCAAATATACTAACAGTAGTACCACAAATATGACGACAACAACAGCTGACAAACTGTACGCTAGAATGTTAGTTTGCGTTGACTTTTGATCTGAAAAACAAAACGTGGGTTGATTTATTTTAGTGCTTAAAACAACCAAGTTAAGAAAATATTCTTTCGTAACTGACCGAGAAAATTTTAAGTATTTCGGTATGTAATCAAGTGTTTCGAAGCAGTAGGTACACAAAACACATGGGAAAACATGATGAAATAAATAACCTGGACAGTACCGAACACCACGCGGGTACCACCCAAGCCGCTAGCATAAGTTAGTTCACAATAAAGTTAACTGATATAAATTAACTGTGCAAAATTACAGGCGAAATAACTGTGAAAGGATGAGTTAAGGACCATGTGACATTCACATCAATGGCGCGTAACAACTAGATACGATAATTACCATATTAGTTTCGGTCTATGACAGCATAACTAACATAACATAACTAGTATTCAGTACCCTAGGCTAGAAGGTCCGGAAGAATGAATGTGACGAATACTTACCATCTGTTGGCTGTACCGATGTAGTAGGAATAGTAGTAATAGTAGTAGTGGTGGTGGTGGTAGTGGTGGTAGTGGTGGACGTGGTGGTGTTGGTGGTAGTCAGAACTCTCTTACGGAAGATCACTCTGATCTCTTTAAGCACTATGTCTTCTTTATTGGGTCTAATATAATTTTGCTCCATTAAGCGACATACTATTTCAGAATTGTCGAGTTGATCAGTTACGGTCACATTTTGAGTAACATAGCAGCCATTGCTTTTGCATGCTGAAAGTGGAAGAACAATTAAAGATTTACCCTTAATCTACCGATGACAACTGAGAGCTCATCATAAAAGCTGATGCTAACTTAAGAAGGCCATACTACAAAAATCCTGACATCTGTTTTATGAATGTTCACACATTTAAGTAATGTCTTCTTCATTGCACCGCTCAATTTGACAGACACAGGCAGTCGTTTATTTCTTTGACAGCTTCTTGCGATTATGAAATGGCTCCAGGTATTGCAATAAGTAATAATACTTACTAGAATTTTTTAATTGTAGGTATACAATTGGTCCTGTCTGAAGAGTAGGAATAGGTCCACATTTTAACTGCAATCTCTCGTCATCTTCAAACTCGTAGAAAATAACGTTACGTGTCTTGTCATAACCATAATCATAGAGTTCCATCACCTTACCGTTCGGTGGCAATTTCATTTGCAGTGAATATTGTTCTGAAAATAATCGTGAGGTTATGTGAATATGGAGCAACGGCAAACATTAGAAAAGGAGTCTAGAGCTTCATCAATTTAATTAGCACTCGCACTTCTTTTTCCGTGCTTCCCGGACAGGTATTGGCAATATGACTTTTATGCGTGTTCTGTCACCGTCTGCGGCCGTCGCTCTTAGGGCGCAGTTCCTTGTGAGACGCGGAAAACGCTGTCGTCTCGGGTTTGGTTTGTTCAGACGACAGACTCCCCAAATCTATCACCCGCAGGCCATACCCTATGGGCGCTGGTGATAAATGTACGCCTTCCAGTGCCCGGTGCGTCTGCTGCAGATAGGGAAGGAGGTTGTGTTCTGCCGCTGCCTGATCACCGCCTCCTTTGTGTGTTTGCGACCATAGCGTCCTCGTAAAAGGGCCATACTACGATTGGAAGCAAGAGATTCACAACAAATATTACACACGTATAGTACCTACCTTCTTTGCACGGGAGCAATATTTGTGAAAATATTTTTTTTGTATTTTAACTTTGGGAACACATCCCAAAATAAAAATACATAACTTTTATTTGTTTTATTCGGGCTCTGTGTAGCAGCCGCTCGGGTCAATCTTTAGGTTAAGCTGTTCTTGCCTAGATTGGTATGTGGATGGGTGACCACCCATTACATACCGAGTTTCATCCGTGCCTCGGAAAGCACGATAAGCCGTCGGTCCCGGCTGTCATTTGTAGATCTTTGACAGTCGTTACAGGTGGCCCAAAAATTCCGACAACCAGTTTTACCATGGTGTATCGTATTACCCAGTACTAACTGGGTTGTGGAGGTCAGATAGGCAGTCACTCCATGTAAAATACTGGTATTCAGCTGCATCCGGTTAGACTGGAAGCCGACCCCAATAAACTTGGGAAAAGTCTAGGCGGTTATGCTATGCTGGTAGGCTATGAGGGTTCCGTACAAAAATTAAAAAAACGGAACCCTTAGATCACTCGTGCGTCTATCTGTCTGTACGTTCGTCTGTCACAGCCAATTTGCTCCGAATCTACACGACCAAATCAGGTGAAATTTGGTAGGATGGTGTAATCCTATGACCCAAACACAGATGTGTAAAATATATATTTTTTTTAAAATAAGGGTCATTTTCGCGGGACTTATGAATTTAAAAAAAAAGTTTTAAATGTTTTTTATTATTGTGAAATAAATAGTTTCCCTCCCCCCCGTGATCTAGTGATCTCCGAAACAACTGAGCCATAAATTTTGAAATAAATATAAAATAAAGTTCATTGCTTGTAGATTACAGGAAAACCTATAAAAATTCTAACAATTGAAAATAAAGTGGTAAACTTAATATAAAACTTTGGCTTTGTACGGAACCCTCTCCACGCGAGTTCAACTCTCACTTGACCTGTTTTTTTTTTAAGTTACGCAAGCTAATCGATCATAGTACCTCGAAATTTGATTGTTAGTTGTACCTTTTTACAAAGGTACTTACATACCTATAAGGTTGGGCGAATTTTACAATTCCTAGTATTGGCATAGCTAGTCCAGGGCCCTGTTTCAAAAATGTTTTGGAGACCCGCTGAACGGTTTCAAAGGACCCCCAAACATTTTTTGTGCGGCGAAGATTAAAAAGAGTATTAGGAAATAAAGATTTGAGCTTTCTGGCCTGCACCCCTAGCCAAGTTACATACGTTTCGTATCGATTCTCTTTCTACAATCGTAAACGCCTAGGCGTAAGCGATTGTAGAAAGCGTTAAATTGGTAGCCAAGTTGACACGACTGAGCTGATCGCTCGTTCTCTAATGTCTGTAGAAAAGCCTACACTTTAGTCTATGGTGAGCGTTCCTACCAAAAAGTTTAGCGATCAACATTGTCGAAACGATAACATTCTATGCTATCATTTTGAACGATGTAAACTTGTCTAAGAAATTTCTATTTGTTTGTGTTGATCACGTGATTTAACGTTGAGATGATGTCATTCCCATTTATTTGAATAGTTTTCTACTAGCATTAACGATTGTAGATTGTCAACTTGGCTAGGGGTGCTGTTTTTATTGAAGAGCGAGCGCAGCAGGCTTTCAAAAATGGAACTTTCTGGTTTGTGATAAATGAAGCATTCATTGAAGAGTAAGCTTGAAAATTTAAAGCTTACTGGTCCGTGACAAACGAAGTCTACATTGAAGAGCGAGCGGAGCGGCCTCGAAAATTTTTAATAACATTTTTTTTTAACTATTTTCACTAACTACCCATTACGATCGAGATAATTTCGTATCTTTTTTCGTCTACATAGGTGTCCCGGGGGCCCCGTATCTTTGATAGGATCGATACGGCGGTAGCTACGCCCCTGATTCCTAGGCTAACTACGTTTACGTCAGGCGGTACAAGCGACTACAGGCAGAAACGATCTATACACGGAGTAAAAGACATCAGCAAACGAATCTGCTGTTCATTATAATTATTTATCTATCTACATATTTTAACCGTGTATATTTTCACTCACGAAAAATGTATACTTTCTTACTATAATCTTGTGCTGAAAATAGGCTTGTGTACTGAATAACTGAAAAAACTGAAATCTAATTAGTCCGTCACTTAGATTATCAAAAAATATTTGACCCGTATTTTTTCTTTAGTTACGTAAACCAAAATTGAAGAAGATACGACGCTTCTAAAAGTCTTGATACGTCACGCCGTGGTATAATTTTTAGTGCATTCTGACGTCACGAGCCCCCACCGCATTTTTATGCGTTTTATCTTTGTCAATATTCATTCATTTACAAAAACAAAAAATGTGTGTCCATTATTTTCCAACACTAACTGATGGACTAAATAGATTTGCTTTTTATTGATGGTGGAAGTTAGCCTAAATGTCTGCGCGTCGATATTCTCTGTTTAAGTAATAAAATAATATAACTTACTAAAAGGTGAGTGACCTGTCAGACAGGTCAAACTGCCACACTACTTACCAATAGGATAATGGCCCTTAGAAAATATAATAGTGACTATTTCTGGACTTGCTCCTCCTTTAAGATAATCAGATCCACATACTAATGCCCTATTCTCTCCATTCAGATGAAACGACATCTCACTCTGCTTTGATGGTTTTAGTTCTGTAATTGGAAAAAAAAAGTATTTCTACGGTCTTATTTATTTTTTTAACTATTCGTACACAACATAAAAAGGTACAAAAGTGGACTTAATGCCTTAGGCGTTCTCCTCTACCAGTCAGCCAACAGTGAAGAGATAACATGGCAGGTTCTTAAATGAAATTAAATGTATGTAACTTAATTTTCAGACTTAAATCCATATAACTTATTTTTCTCGACATAAATAATCACATCGACAAAATCGCTAACTTTCGATTGCTAACGAATAAATTCGGTTGCAATGATGATGCTTGCGAGTAACGCAATTCTCTACATCCAAGATGTGTTTCTCGTTATCTCTGTCGAGACTGCCGTCAATGACCTACATACTGAATACTTTTTGTTTGGGTTATCGTGTAAGCTTGCTTATTTAGGTCGAATAATTAGCGAACGGCAAATGTCAGAGAGTTACGCATGGCAAAACCGTGATTTATGTTTTAGTCGTATGTATTACCATTTTTGTTTTTGGATGCTCCAGGTGTAGGGAATGCAATCTCGAGACGAGATCGCCAAGTCGAGATATCGAGGGATTAGAAATTCAATCTCGGCGAGATCTCGGCATTTTCGAGATCTCGAATGGTTTTCAAAATGTATTGTTTTACTTATTTATAAGTGAAACATAATTGAAACTGCTTAGTTGTGATTATGATGTGAGTAAGATACAACATTAATTATTGAATAAAAGTCTTTATTTTTATAATTATTTACTTATGTTTATGAACACACAAATCACAATTCAGACCGGTAAAAAAAACTCATTAAGAAAGTACGTGTTTTATTAAAAATTATGAAATAAAAAAAATAAAAAATAAATGGTTTTAGGAGTGATTTTGGAAATAGCCCCTTAAAATACAAATAGTGCTTAAAGTGCTGTCGGATAAACGGCATCTTATGTCAGTCGCTATGAGCCAGCGGCTGAAAACGCCCTCTCAGATTCAACACTATAGTTGGCACCAGCGTGAGCAAGCTGTTGGAAGTAAATTGGAAAAAAATACCCCTCGATCCACACTCCTATGAGAGTCCGTGATGCGTCGCTGACTACTGCCGTTCGATCTTGTCAATCTCGGCCGAGATCTCGTCATTTTATGCTTCAAGATTGATCTCGAAAAATGAGGCGAGATCTCGCGAGATCAAGATTGCATTCCCTATCCAGGTGAGACTGGTAAAACCCATATTATTAATTTATTCTCAGCTACTACGTTAATTAGAAAGAGGTAGGACAGCGCTCTCTGCCTTGAAAGTGGGGGGTTAAAAAAGGGCATGAAGTTATGTATGGAAAGTCCTTAATTTTTTAAAGTGAAAATCACAATATTTAATATCTAGGCGTATGGTTAAAGGCTAACGCAACGGTTTTGTTAGAATTTCAATCCTTATGGGGGTGAAATTCACTCTGTCTCAAATAATGCATAGTGTTGTGCTTCATATAATGACGTTTTTTATGTTTTGATTGAGACGGACAAATTGTATTTGGCTTTTTGAAAATAAAGATTAAAAAATTTTGTGTAGATATTAAAATCACTAATGTCATGAAAAATTACGTTACCTAACACGTAATCGTCCGTAAACCGACTTTACAGGTAAACATTTTTTTATTACTTATTTACTAACTTATTTGTCATGCAAACGACATCAGCATTGAATGATAGTATGTACAAAGCAAACGGAACAAAAAATTGTTTGGTTATCTATCTCTTGTCCGTATTGGGTTGTACCTAGGTACTTGTTATGTAAAAATAGTTGATATAATATTAAGTACCTACAATCATCTGATTTCTCATTAAAATAAGCATTAAACTGCAGGTAATTTTACTACAAACATAATTATATTTATCGTTGTATAAGTGAGAGCAGCGGTGGCCCAGTGGAGGCGGCCCCGACTTACGAACAGTAAGTCGTGGGTTCGAACCCAAGCAGGCGCATTACTTTGTGTAATTTATTTCATCACCACTGCTCTTAAAACGGTGAAGGAAAACATCGTGAGGAAACCGGCATGTCCTAGAACCATAAATTCGAAGACATGTGAGTATGTGACATCTACCAATCCGCACTGGGCCCACGTGGTGGATTATTATAGCCCATTCCCTCTCATAGAGAGGAGGCCTGTGTCCCAGCAGTGGGAACATTAATAGGCTGATGATGACGAAGTTAAATCGGTAAAGACTTCATTTTATCGTAATATGTTCATGTAGGTATTATTTACTAACTATAGGTACAGAGACCTAAAATAATAGTAAAAATATGAACATGTTTCAAAAGCAGAAAAGAATCAACAAATGATCATAATGAATACTTATACTTATTACCTGTCTTGCTGTAATTGTTTACTTTACCGACGAAACCGTTCATTGAGTCCAGCACCACCAACTTCACGTCTGTTCGCTCTACTTCACACACCACCTTTATGGGTAGTTTACTCTCATACTTGTAGTCAATTCTATATTGACTGTTAGCTTGATTAACTTGTTTTGGCCGAAGCGTCATCCCATTAATGTTGATGCGTACAATATCTATAAAAGATAAAACATTAATAAATATGCTTACTGGCTGTTTCCCGCGGCTTCGTTTGCTTGGAAATTTCGATGTCTATGTGTGAGACCTCTCAGAACTAACAAATATACAAAAAAAAACAAAAATCGTTCAAGCCGTTTCGGAGGAGTTCGATAACAAACACGGTGACACGAGATTTTTATATTTATATTAGAAGATAAAATAGGTATATATATATAATAATAAGCCGCTTCGTTATTGAAATTTGTATGGTATCTGTAGCTACATAATGACTTCTGATCGTATTAAAGAGGAACAGATTACCAAAAACTGCGCCGAAAGACATGACGTGTCTCATAGTCCGGGTCAAATTGAATTAGCTACCGATATCTAAACAAGATGAAACAACATTCGGATACATAACTGTGTGGGTCAATGACCACAAGTTACTTAAAAAATCACTTTAAAGTTCTTATTTTAGGGTTTTTTACCCAAAGGGTAAAAACAGTATAAAATAATTATTTAAGTGAGGCCCATACAACAAACGTCACATTGAGAAATGTGTTTTTTTTACAATAATGGTACGGAACCCTTTGTGCGCGAGTCCGACTCGCACTTGGCCGGTTTTTTTGTTTGTGAAGTTTCGCTTTAATTTTGCTCGCTTGCATATTGCATTCTGCATGCTTGCTACATGCATTGTGTTGTGTACGCTTGTTTGCATGCTGCATGATCGCAGCATGCATTGTGTTATGTGTATGCTTGTTGGTATGCTGCATGATTGCAGCATGCATGGTGTATGCTTGTTTGCATGTTTCTTACAGGGAAACAAAAACCACATGTGTTCAAAATGATTGATGCTTTGATTGTTTGATTTTCTGCCTTTTAATGACTATCGATATGAAATATATTCCAAAAAAAGATTCTGACTGTGATCTTTCTGCGATATGGTGGTTCTACTTTTTAATTCATACGGATATGAAATTTATGCCTAAAGGTGACTCTGACTTACAAAATTATGAGTTTTGAGTGTATTATAAATGAGTGTTTGCCAAACGATTTTTTTGCGAAATGACGTTTCCGCTGTTATGCAAAATATTATTATGACATAAAAAGTTCTGCTATAAAGAGTAGACCCCTTTTTGTAAATTCCTTGCCTGTCGAGTTTCTTTCGCTTATTTAATGTTGCAGAAAATGTTTGCTTGTGAGTGTACTTACTCAATATAACAGAAAAAAAAAAACAACTTACTGAATTCTGTCCGCATAACAAATCTGACCATAACTTTGGTGTAGTCAGTTGTTTCCGTGTCAGTACATATCATATAACTGTTGTTGTGTCCAGAATGTAATTTTGTAGAAAAGCCAATCGCTTGGCTTAATGATAGATTTCTACTGGTGAACTTTTCTGAAAGAAGGATATGAATTTTTCGTTTACTGTTGATATATTTAACTTCGCTGCCTGTCATACATAACTTAAGGTTCTAAAAGTTCAGTAGGTAGGTAGGTATAGGTGTGCAGTAGCAAAACGTAACATTAATAAAGTACCACAATGCAGAAAAATATGATAACTTAGACAAGTTGCAATAAACACACATAACTTCACACCTGTAGTCCCGGAAGAAGTGTACCTTTTTTTTTTTTTTTTGGGACAAGCCCGCCATACTGTTCCCAAACCACTGTAACTCCTGAAAGCCAGAATCAACAGTGGCGACCACCAGAAAAGCGCCGAGACAATGAAGCTCAACGAAGTCCCAGAGAATGAATTCAACTGTCTTGGATCCCGCAACGAAATTAATCAGAAAAGTATAGCGGAGGAGTAGGAAAATCCGTAATTTCCACTTCCCTCCATATCAGCAGGAGACACAAAAAAACAAGGCCAATAGGCGCAAAGGGACGTTCACAACTGGGATAGGCCCAGTTGCCTAGCACCACGGATAAAATATTAACATTAATGGGTCCTAAGTTGTGAGCAGTTATATTTGATTCCAATAATAGGTATGGCAAAAACGCTTGAACGCACGGAAATTTGTTCTAGTTTCTACAAGGTCTGTGTAGTAAATAACTCCGGATGTAACCTGTACACTATCCAACATAATATTGCGTTCATTCTGCCAAAGACTGCACTCCCACAAAATATGATGTGCTGATTGTTCATATTCGCAGTCAGATGTGGAACATTGACAAAAAGGCGAGTCAACAAGCTTGAAGGAAAATAATTTACTCTTAAAGTTACCATGACCGGTGAGAAATTGAGCAACACAGTGATCAACCTCCAGCCATGTCCTGGCCAGCCGTTCACGAACGGATGGAAAGAACTGGTGGAGGTGTCGGCCCTTGATGGAATTATCCCACCTACATTGCCATTCAGACAAAAGTTCCTTCCAGACGTCGGTCTGTGGTTTGAATAATCTAAAAATCTTATCACGGTCACGTAGGGTTAAAAAGTCTGCGTCCGTGGTCTCACGCGCGTTATAGTACAATGCAGCCCGTCACTGCACTTCAAGATCGACTGGAAGTACACCTGCAAGTACCGGTAAGGCTTCAGTACTAACCGTCCTATACGCTTTGCATAAGAATATCAAAGCCAAACGCTGGCTTTGAAGCAATTTAGGTCGTACCGCTCCTATGGTGGCCCTATCGGCCCAAACAGGTGCCCCGTAGCACATACACCCCAAATAGGTAGCCCCATAAATAGTCTTTAAAGTTAGAAATGACAGACCCCACGTAGATTTTGATATTCTCGTTGAGGCATAAAAGTTCTTTTTAGCTTTTTCACCGACAGTTTTTATATGATCTATGAATGAAAAAATTCTTCTCTAAGACCAAACCAAGGTAGCACACGGACTGCTTTCTTTTCACGGGAACGTTATTAAATTTAATACTAGGCCACGATTTAAGATTACCTTTTAAAATTAGTTGATAAGTTTTTTGCGGTGCAAAGGTCAGACGGTTTCGATCGCCCCACTGAGATATTAATCGTAGGCAAGTGTCAGCTAAATTCTCGAGTCCAGCTCGAGTACTCGACTGAATGAGCAGCAGGCCGTCGTCCGCGTAACCGGTTAATGAACAGCCGGGTGGGAGAGGAATCGCGAGAAAATCATTGAAACCTAAATTCCACAGATACGGAGCGATTACCAAGCCCTGAGGACATCCCATGGTAAGGGACTTTGACATAGAATGATGTCCGAGTTTGAGTTTCGCGGAACCATTTAAAAAATATGAATAAACAAGATTATATATGTTTTTATAGCAGCCGCGATTCTTCATTTTAAGTAGTAGCATCGGCCACCATACGTTATCAAAAGCCCCGGAAATATCTAAAAAGATTCCAACCACGTACTTGCGTTCCGAGTTATTAACAATTTTTCTAACAGAAAGTGCCGCGTCTACGGTAGATTTTCCCACGGTGAAACCGAATTGGTTGTTATGAAACTTTGGCCCATCTGGCAGCAAACGTGGAACGATAAGGCGCTCCAGGAGTTTTCCAAAAGATGGCAGTAGGGTAATGGGCCTGTAAGACTTAGGGTCGTCCGGTGGCTTATCACCACTTTTTGGAATTATTCGTATAAAGCCACGTCAGCCACGAGGAAAAACGCCGTCCGCAATACATCGGTTGAAAACAGATAAAATGGCGTCACCCGCTGTTTTACAAGCTTCTATTATCATCCGATTAGATATTTTATCTTCACCTGATGATTTGTTAAGAGGCAGTTTCCTGACAACATTAATGAATTCGTCAATGGATGGAAGGTCTGACGTTGGTGATTCAGGTGGCACAGATGCCCACGCTCTGATCTGTTGATGGTAGTCATTATCATTTACTGGCGAATCATCAGGTATCAGACTATTTAATAGAACTTCGGTTGTTTCCTCAATACCGGTCGTGTGTCTATTATTTACTTTAATGTTCTGGACAAACGCCAGGTCGACTGATCGATTAGCTTTGAACTCGTGATACAAA
Organism: Xestia xanthographa; assembly: GCA_905147715.2. NCBI lineage: Eukaryota > Metazoa > Arthropoda > Insecta > Lepidoptera > Noctuidae > Xestia > Xestia xanthographa. Next base: position 13,810,324 of record LR990667.1, on the reverse strand, counting down.
GGAGACCACGGACCTTCTTTATCTAGTTTTTCTACTATTTTTCGCAGTAAATTACCCTTAGACTTTTCCACTGATGCTCTGTAGCGGGACTTGGCAACTCTAAATGCATTTAAAGCAAAGTTAAGTGGGTCTCCGGTGACCTTTTGTTTTCTAAGCTTGTTTAAATGTCTGCGCGCTCGGCGATAGCTTTTACGCTGCTCAATTAAGTAGTCACACCACCAATCACATCTATGGATGTTGGTCATAGATGCGCGACCAATAGCGATGTCAGCACAGTAAGTGAAGGTGTCTGACATAATTTCAGCACTTTCTTCAGCTGACAGCCCATCACGAGTGAAGTCTTTGGCGTGACACGCAAAAAGCAAGCCAAAGAATTCCCAATTCGCGCCTTTACTTTTATATCTAAAATTACCAGTGTTAAGAGATGGACCTTGAGTAGACCTCGGAACAAATTCGTACACGATCAGGCGATGATCACTACAAGACGCATCTGGTAGGACACACCACCTATCCAATCGTACGTCTGCACTAGAAAGTGTGACGTCAATACAAGATTCGCCCATTGGGCTGCAAAAAGTAGGTGGTGCATCAGGGGTATTATGAATTGATAGGTTCATTTCTGCCATAAAATCTTCAACAGCACAACGTCGGTCGAAATCCGTTGACCTAACCTTGCCATACCACAGAGACGATGACGCGTTAACATCAGCGCTAACGATAACTTTACCGGCCGCGAGTGACTGTAAGACGTGACGGAGGTTATCTATATGAGGTGCAACAGGGTCTGAGTATTGAAAGTAACAGCTCATAACGTAAACTTTAAAAGAAGCTGATGAGACTTCCGCAACGGCACAGTGGGGCGTCATGAGGTTACGCAAAGAGGGTCAGAGCCCATTCGTCCCCTAAGATTCTTTATTCATTCTTCTAATATAAGTACATGTATATGTGTATATTGCAGCTTGGTAATCCTGGTACAGTCGCGCAGAAAAGGGTAAAATAAAAAATATAGTAATTCGGTAGATATCATGTTTATCTATACTTAATACTAGCTTCTGCCCGCGACTTCGTACGCGGATCCTGTTGCTTATGCCAGCGACAACGGGGTCGTCAAAATCGAAGACCTGAAACGTCTGATGTCGAATTTTAAGAGCCCGGGGACGGGAATACAACGGGATGCGCGAGACGATTCGAGACGTTCCAGATCTTTCATTTTTGTAAGTCAACAGGAAATGCCCATCAGACTAAACATTTTTATAAGTCAACAGGAAATGCCCATCAGACCAAAAAATACTTGCTGAGACGTCATTCCTATGTGTTATGGTGTAGCTGGGCTCTTGGAGTTCCACAACAGGTGTTCCAGATCTTCGATTTTTATGAGTCAACAGAGAGTGCTCATCAGATTGAACAACTTTTGCTAAAACTTCATTCCTCTGTATATGTTATAGTGTAGCTGGGCTCTTGGAGTTCCACATCAGGTGTTCCAGATCTTCAAAAGAAAATGTTCATCACGTGGAAGAATTTTTGCTATGGTACCATTTTTGTATCTATTATAGTTCAGCTGGTCTGTTGCGGTTCTGCATCAGGTGTTTGTTTCCAAGATAAAAGACAACAGGAAATGCCTATCAGACCAAACAACATTTGCTAAGACGTCATTCCTATGTGTTATGGTGTAGCTGGGCTCTTGGAGTTCCACAACAGGTGTTCCAGATCTTCGATTTTTATAAGTCAACAGAGAGTGCTCATCAGATTGAACAACTTTTGCTAAAACTTCATTCCTATATATATGTTATAGTGTAGCTGGGCTCTTGGAGTTCCACATCAGGTGTTCCAGATCTTCAACAGAAAATGCTCATCACGTGGAACAATTTTTGCTATAGTACCTTTTTTGTATCTCTTATAATTCAGCTGGTCTGTTGCGGTTCTGCATCAGGTGTTTGTTTCCAAGATAAAAGTCAACAGGAAATGCCTATTAGACCAAACAACACTTGCTAAGATGTCATTACTATGTGTTATGGTGTAGCTGGGCTCTTGGAGTTCCAGAACAGGTGTTCCAGATCTTCGATTTTTATAAGTCAACAGAGAGTGCTCATCAGATTGAACAACTTTTGCTAAAACTTCATTCCTATGTTATAGTGTAGCTGGGCTCTTAAAGTTCCACATCAGGTGTTCCAGATCTTCAACAGAAAATGCTCATCTCGTGGAACAATTTTTGCTATGGTACCATTTTTGTATCTCTTATAGTTCAGCTGGTCTGTTGCGGTTCTGCATCAGGTGTTTGTTTCCAAGATAAAAGTTAACAGGAAATGCCCATCAGACCGAACAACTTTTGCTAAGACGTCATTCTTATATGTGTTATGGCATAGCTGGGCTCTTGGAGTTCCACAATAGGTGTTCCAGATCTTCGATTTTTATAAGTCAACAGAGAGTGCTCATCAGATTGAACAACTTTTGCTAAAACGTCATTCCTATATATATGTTATAGTGTAGCTGGGCTCTTGGAGTTCCACATCAGGTGTTCCAGATCTTCAAATTTATTCTCTCAGCAGAAAATGCCCATCACGTGGAACAATTTTTGCTATGGTACCATTTTTGTATCTCTTATAGTTCAGCTGGTCTGCTGTGGTTCTGCATCAGGTGTTCAAGTTTCCAAGATAAATTATAGCCTATATCCTGCCCAGACTTAATACCTATACAACAACAAAAAAATCATTAAAATCCGTCCAATAATTCCGAAGATTAGCGTGTACAAACAAACAGACCCACAGACAAACAGACAAACAGACAGTTTTTTTTTTTTGGATTCGTGCTCTATTACTGTTTCTAAAGCCCCCTCAATTATTTCTTTTTTAATATATTCAATGTACAGACACAGTTTTTCTACTGTTTTTGTGCGGGGTAGCACATTTACTGCTGGTGTGGTGAGGAGTAAAACCACTGATGAGCTTCTTGCTTCTTTATTGGGAAGAGTGTTTCCTTATTACTATCTTGCCGACTACTGTGTCGGTCGAACAAAATGGCCCTATTTTTATACATAATTTTCTAACTAATTGACCAATCACAAACGATAACAAATTTCCAAAAAGCGCGGGAAAAACTAAAAACCAATGAAAACATAACAAAAAAGCGGGAAAACATTGTGCAAGTTACCTTAAGTACTTCGAAACTTGACCGTAACGAGAACCGCGTGACAATATTTGCGATTTTCACTAACTTTTTGTATGTAAACCTATATAAAACTATATGTTATCGAAATCTATATAACAAGAACTATCATACAAAAATATAAAATCACCAAAAACATTACATAATAAACTTATATACTCCTAACACTAAGTCTACTATGTACACGAACAAAAATGCAAGAAAACTATTAAAATATAGACTCAAGCTATGTGCAAACGTCTATATACTATTCCTTATGTGCCTGTTTACTATCCTATAGGTCCCTATGTACCCTATACACCTATATACACCGCTATACACTATATTCATTGTCCTGCACACAAACACTAAACTATCGGTTTATTTATCACTGTAATAACACTTTATATACAGTCTGTGCACAGTCTATGTATCACTATAACTTTTCACTATTAATTGCACTGTCCCGCACATCACTCCCGCCGTGCGACCGCGTCGCATCAGCTGCCGGTGCGGGCTCGACGTCTGTAGGCAGGGGCAGGATCACCAGCTTCCTCACTGGCCGGCGCAGGATGCCTCCTCTGGTCAGCACGTCCACCGTCCGCACGATGTTGTCGGGGCCCGGATACGTAGCGACGACTCTTCCTCGGATCCACACGTTGCGAGGCAGGTTCGGGTCGACGATCTGTACGAGGTCATTGACTCGCACTGCTTGACCTCGTCCATGGGGCTCCCGCCGGTGTTGGAGCTCAGGAAGGTACTCCTTTACCCAGCGTAGCCAGAAGACGTCGGCTAGCCTCTGTGCGGCTCGCCAGCTGGATCGTGAGATGGCGTCATGCTTGGTGAAAGTGCCTAGCTGTGGCACTCGCCCTGGTCCCCCCAACAAGAAGTGGTTGGGAGTGAGGGCTTCTGGATCTTCTGGGCTGACTGAGACGTGAGTCAGCGGACGACTGTTGACGGTGTACTCTACTTCGGCAAGTAGAGTCGTGAGGACTTCTTCTGTGGGGTGACGTTCATGTAACGTCGCGGTGAGTGCCGTTTTCACAGAGCGAACCATTCGCTCCCAAGCTCCGCCCATGAATGGAGCTCCAGGCGGAATGTAGCGCCAGGAGATGGTCCTCTTCGCCGCTTCCTCTGCAGTCGCTGTGTCGATCGCTTGTCGTAGTTCCTTGTCGGCAGCCTTAAGGTTGGTGCCGTTGTCCGACCAGATCTCAGTCGGGCAGCCTCGTCGTGCGATCAGCCTTCTGACCGCCATCACCGCAGAGTCGGCGCTGAGCGAGCCGGCGACTTCGAGATGTATTGCTCGCGTCGTGAGACATGTGAAGATGGCCACATATCTTTTCTGTCGAGTTCGTCCGACGGTCACGGAGAGAGGTCCGAAGTAGTCGACTCCGGTGAAGGTGAAGGGTCGCTTGTGATGAGCTAAGCGACACGCTGGCAGGTCCCCGGTTCTCGGATGCGGTGGCACTTGTGTCTTCATTCTGCAGAACAGGCATCGTCGCAGTAGTGTGCGTGTGATAGGGCGTAGTCGTAGTACCCAATACTGTTGTCTGCACTCGTTGACTGTTGCTTCGACGCCGGAGTGATGAAGTTGCCGATGAATACTCAGCACCCAGAGCTTGACCGTAGGATGATCACCGTCGATTACCAGTGGGTTCGTAAATTCTTCCTTCATATTTTCGACTGCTTGAATACGACTTCTTAGTCGAATTGTGCCGTTTACGGACACGACGCTCAGCTGGTGGAGGCGGCTTTCTTTGTCGATGGGCTTCCCGTTGTTCAGGCTGTTCATTTCTTCTGGAAATGACTCTTCTTGAGAGGATCGCATCAGGAGTTCTTCAGCTTTTGTGAGCAGCTCTGCTGTGACCGGAAGCAGCTTCTTCTCTTCTTGTGACGACTTCTTTGCCGTCGTGGGCGCCTGCCTTTTTACTGTAGTCTTGTTTTTCTTCCAAGCTGGATCAGTTTCTTTATTCTTCTTTGTTCTTCTGTAGTTGACTCTCTGTTTTGTGACTCTGCAGAGTTGGATAAACTGCAGAACACGCGCTGTCGAGTATCGGAGTCGGTCCCAGCTGGAGAATTTCGATGGGTCAGGCAGACCTTCTGCGAGCTTCGGTCTTCTCTTGTCGCTCACGTGATGCGTCTTCTCTTCCTCGGAAGATTCTTCTGCTGTTGCTCTTGTGGTTTCTGTCGGCCATGAGTCTTCTGGTTGGTATAAGAAGTCAGGCCCTCTGAACCACCTATGATCTCTGTTGAATGTTGCTGGTACATCTCGTGTGGCGTCGTCTGCCACGTTTAGCTTCGTTGGAACCCAGCGCCAGTCGTTGACTTTGGAACTCTCTTCTATTGCTGCTAGACGATGAGCCACGTAAGGTTTGTAGGAACGTGACCCTGTCTTTATCCAGGTTAAGACGGTCTTGCTGTCTGTCCAGAACACCTTGCGGTCGGGCTTCCTCTCGTGTTCTTCAATCACGGTCTCGGCGAGTCTGGTGCCCATGACTGCCGCCTGCAGCTCCAACCGGGGAATCGACGTCAGCTTCAGTGGCGCCACTTTTGCTTTGGCGATGATGAGAGACAGGGCGACCTCGCCATCTGCTGCTACCGATCTCCAGAAGAGGACCGCAGAGTAGGCAGACTCGCTGGCGTCGCTGAAGACGTGGAGTTCTAATGTGGCGGCGTCGCTGTAGTGTAGATATTGCCGCGGGATTGCTACTTCGTGGAGGCTCTTGAGGTGTGCCATCCAGGTCTCCCACTGCTCCGCCAGGTCTTCATCGATCTTGTCGTCCCATGCTGTTCCTCTGCGCCAGACTTCCTGGAGGAGTTGCTTCGCCCTGATTGTGATAGGCGAGGCGAACCCGAGCGGGTCGAAGAGCGACATTACTATTCTCAATGCTTCCCTCTTCGTTGGCTGTTTACCCTCTATGAGTGTCGAAGGTATTCTGGCTAAGTTGAGGTTGAAGGTGAGCTCGTCCGAGTTGATCTTCCATATGACGCCCAGGACTCGTTCCGTCTTTTCTTCTGTTCTGTAGAGTTCTATGTCTTCTGTCTGACTATCTTCTCCGAGTTTTTCTAGGAGTGACGCTGAGTTCGACTTCCACTGTTTGAACTCGAAGCTGGCCTTCATGTGCACTTCTCGCACACTCTTCGTAATACGTTCGGCGTCTTCAAGGCTTCTGAAGCTGTCTAAGTAGTCGTCGACGTAATGTTTCTCTATGATGGCAGCGGCGGCTTCGGGGTGAGTTTCTTCATGCTGTTTTGCGTTCAAGTTCTTGACGTAGATTGCTGTTGATGGCGAACTCGAAGCTCCGAAGATCAATGACGTCATTCTGTATTCTTCGGGAGGTTGGCTGTCTCGTCGATCCCCGCGCCATAGGTACCGCAGCGCATCTCTATCTTCTGTCTTCAGCTTGACTTGCATGAACATCTCCTTGATGTCTGCTGTGACTGCGACCATGTGTTGTCGGAACCTCATGACGACGCCTGGCAGCGACTGCAGTAGATCGGGACCTTTGAGCAGCATGTCATTGAGTGCCACCCCTTTGGTCTTGGCTGCCGCGTCGTGTACTACCCGAAGTTTGTCTGGCTTCATCGGGTTGACAACTGCGAAGTGAGGCAGGTACCACGTCTTGTCAGCTGTTTTCTGTTTCGGGGCAGGTTCAGCGTACCCCTTTGCGATGAGAGCGTCCATCTGTTCGACGTACTTCTTCTTCAGAATGGGGTCACGATCAATCTTCTTTTCGATGCTGAAGAGCCTCTTCAGTGAGTTTTCATAGTTGTCTGGGAACTTCACATCTTCTTTGCGCCAGAGAAGACCGGTCTGGAATCTTCTTTCTTCTATTTTCGTCGTGGTCTTCTCCAGAATACGAAGTGCTTGTTCTTCTGGATCAGTCTTCGGTCTCTTGGGGTTTATGCAGAGTGCGTCCATCTCAAAATATTGCTTCACAAGGTCTTCTAGGTTGTCTTCTGGATCTTCTGTGATGTGTGACACGAAGTCGATCTTCTGGCCGAAGGTTCGTGTCTGGCTGCCGTGGAGTACCCAACCTAGTGGCGTGAGGGATGCCACTGGGTGGTTCTTGTCTCCTCTTCTGGTTTCTGTTGTCAGCAGAAGATGCCAGTTGTCTTGCCCGATGAGAACTTGTGGCTTCGCATTCGCATATGTAAGGTGCCCTCGGATGTCGCATAAGTGTTGACACCCTTCCACTAGTTCTTGTGGAACCCGTTGAGACGAAACTTGCAGATTTTTCACTGTGCGTGCTTGTATTTGCTCTTCATGATCGTTGAGCCCCTTCAGCTTGATGGTGACTCTTCTGGATGCTGATTCTGAAGTCTTCATGTCGTTGATGGTTTCTATTTTCAGTGGATCTGTGGGTCCTGTTGCTCCGATGCTCGTTGCCACGCTGTCGTCGACCAGCGTGACTGTTGACCCGTCGTCCATCAACGCGAAGGTGTTGACAGCCCCATTTGGTCCCTTCACCTGGACCGGTAGGATCTTCAGATAGGACTGCTTCTTGATGGTCCAAGTCGAATTGATAACTTCTGTTTTTTCTTTATCTTCTGTTACTTCTGTCTTCTCTGTCTTCTTTTCGTAGTGCAGCATCTGGTTATGAGAGTACTTGCAGCTGTTGACACCACACGGTTTGGTTTTGCAGTGGTGTGTCTTGGTTCTGAAGCGAAGACATCTGAAGCAGAGGCGTTTGGACTTGGCCATGTCCCATCTTGAATTCGCGTCCAACTTCTTGAATTCTTCACATTCTGTTGCGTTGCTGTGCCCCGTGTTGTCACATACGGCGCACTTCGATGTCTGTGGCTTCTCAGTAACGTTGTTGACCCGTTGCGTCTTCTTTTGTTGTGCGGCTGAAGTAGGTGCTGCCATCTGTTCAGGCAGCGCGTAAGGTCCGCATAACTCTGCTTCCCTTTTGAAGAACTTCTCTATCTTGATGAGGCAAGGATCTTCACGTGGCTGCATGGCTGAGAAGTCGTAGAATCTGTATCGAAGAGTCGGCGTCAGCTTGTCCACTAATGTCTTCGCAAGTTCCGGGTTGTACATGTAGTTGAAACAACCCAAAGTCTTCAGTGTCGCCACTACGTTGGATACTTTAGTGGCGAATATGCAGATGTCCCTCGGCGACTCAGTAAGGCGTGGCAGGCTTCGAAGTGTCTCCATCTCCAGCATGGCTATGGACTCTGGTCTTCCGAATCTTGACTCCAAAGTCTTCATCACTTCAGCTGGATGCGCGTTGGTTATAAGTAGACCTTCAACCGCTTCTCTGGCCTTTCCCTTCAAGTTTCTTCTAAGTCGATTCGTATTTTCAACTGAGGTGAACATTGCTTCTGTTTCGTAGTAAGCGGCGCGAAAGGGTAGCCACTCTTGATGAGACCCACTGAAGAATGGTAACTCGACGAACTTGGGTCGCTGGGTGGTGCCGATAGCCCGGGTGATGGCTTCGGCTAGGAGGGCCAGGTCGGTTTGACCTCCCGCCGGTGGCTGACGTGCTTCTTCATGCTTCGCTGGCCTTGGTTCTTCTATTTGGATGACCGTCGGTTCTTCTGGGTGGTTGTGAGGTTCGTCGGCGATTGCCAGCACCGGACGAGTCACTTGATGCTCCAACCAGTTGTCCACTCTTGCATTAACTTCTGACTTTGAGCAGAGAGTGATGTCATCTTCTTCATCTTCTGAGTCTTCTTTCTCCAAGGTAGCGATGCGTGCTGCGGCTAATTCCACTTGAAGGCGTAGTAATTCTTCCTTCGCCTTCGCAAGCTTGAGTTGCTTTGTTCTGCTGTGAGTCGATCCTCCCCCTCCCCCCTTCTTGCTAGGGGGGCGGAGGTCCTGTAGTCCGGTCGTCTTCGGCGGACCGGCGTTGCTTCTCAAAACTTGCTTCACTGTAGCGGAGGGGGTTACGGACGGGGCGGCGGCGCTAGCGGGGTGCGAGGCGGGCGGCGCTGAGGCGGCGGCCGCAGCTGTCGAGGTGGTTGCTTCGGTGGCGGAGGTCACGGTGGATGGATCAGTCGCCGCGGAGATGTCTGTTTGTTCTGAAGTCCCCGTGGCAGTCGTCCCTGTTGCTGTAGATTCTTCCGTGCTGGCCTCCGCGCTTGTACCGTTCGGCGAGGTTCTGGTCTCGGTCGATGACGGCTTCTGTTCCCCCAACGGCTTGCGGCCCCTTCCCTCTGAGCGTGTAACTGGCATGCTGTCGGCTGATGACTATCTTGAGTCTTGAAACACTCTTCCCTAATGAATCTTCCCTAATAACTGCAGCACGACGTCTTCGGACGGAGAAATCTTCCCTAATAACTGTGGGTCGAAGTCTTCCCTATTAACTGCAGCACGACGTCTTCGGATGAAGAAATCTTCCCTAATAACTGTGGGTCGAAGTCTTCCCTATTAACTGCAGCACGACGTCTTCGGATGGAGAAATCTTCCCTAATAACTGTGGGTCGAAGTCTTCCCTATTAGCTGCAGCACGACGTCTTCAATGGAGGATTCTTCTATCTGTAGCACGAAGTCTTCAGGTCTGCTGTTCCCCACAATATCCGGCGGACGAAGGACCAAAATGTGCGGGGTAGCACATTTACTGCTGGTGTGGTGAGGAGTAAAACCACTGATGAGCTTCTTGCTTCTTTATTGGGAAGAGTGTTTCCTTATTACTATCTTGCCGACTACTGTGTCGGTCGAACAAAATGGCCCTATTTTTATACATAATTTTCTAACTAATTGACCAATCACAAACGATAACAAATTTCCAAAAAGCGTGGGAAAAACTAAAAACCAATGAAAACATAACAAAAAAGCGGGAAAACATTGTGCAAGTTACCTTAAGTACTTCGAAACTTGACCGTAACGAGAACCGCGTGACAATATTTGCGATTTTCACTAACTTTTTGTATGTAAACCTATATAAAACTATATGTTATCGAAATCTATATAACAAGAACTATCATACAAAAATATAAAATCACCAAAAACATTACATAATAAACTTATATACTCCTAACACTAAGTCTACTATGTACACGAACAAAAATGCAAGAAAACTATTAAAATATAGACTCAAGCTATGTGCAAACGTCTATATACTATTCCTTATGTGCCTGTTTACTATCCTATAGGTCCCTATGTACCCTATACACCTATATACACCGCTATACACTATATTCATTGTCCTGCACACAAACACTAAACTATCGGTTTATTTATCACTGTAATAACACTTTATATACAGTCTGTGCACAGTCTATGTATCACTATAACTTTTCACTATTAATTGCACTGTCCCGCACAGTTTTATTATATGTATATATATATATATATTTTCAAATAAGATTAAGTTTAATAAAATGCCTCTAGGCTCTAGGCATTAAGTCAGTCTTCAAAATAATTAATCAACTTTTGGTTTCTTGTCAAGTACATTTGTAAATATTTAGCAAAATATATGATAACTATAATATATTTATGCAGTAAAATAAAACTGTGTAACTATTTAAATAAAATCCCAGTAATAACTGAATTTTAGATTAATTTACATCCAGTGTACAAACAAATAACCAAATATCAATACCAATATAACAAAAATAACAATTAATTGTTAGTACTTTGTACAGTCAAAGAGATCTACAAAATAATGTAATATCACAATAACTTTTTATAAAAGTAATATAAAAAGTAAAATCAGTCTTTATCAAGTAAAACCAACATTTTTACTAACTACAAATACACATGCAAAATCACAATGTCCTAGAAACTAACATAATACAACTCTTTTACAAAAATCAGCCTTGATTGACCATCATATAAATCAATATTAAATATAAAATATGCAAAAAAATAGTCACAACACATATATATAGTCAGTCAGAACACATATCAACAGTAAATAATCACTTCTTATCTTTTTGTATATTTACCGACTACATACATGCAAAATCATAATATCTTAAATCTAAAAAATAACAGTACAAAAAAAATACTAAGATCACAGTAATTATTGAAGACTAGATAAATCAACATATTTTTTTTCTACATGCAAAATCGTAATAACTTACATCTAATAAATTATAACTAGAAGTACCTACATAAAAATTGGCTATAATCACCGTATTTTTTGTATATTTACCAACTACATGCAAAATCTTATTAAGTTAAATCTAACAAACTATACCTACAATAACAAAAAATGACTAAAATCACAATAATAATATTGAAGATTAAACAAATGAACATTATTTCAGTATAAAACTAATCTTATTACGAAAACAGAATTAATGTTAGAACGTTCATTATTTCTGTACATTAAAAGGGTGACAACGACTCCACATTGAGCTAAAACGAAACACTTAGAATACAAGAACATAATAACATCCACTAATATGATAAAATTATAATTACGGAAAAAAAATGCTATACATATGTATGAGTAAATAATTTAGTTTTGACTTTTTAGTCAAAATATGACTGTAGTATTCCACCATAAAGTGAATTACCATCAATAATAATACTAATCATATTCCAGGATTCAAATGAGATAATTCGATTCAATTATGTTAAAAATATTATTATTATAATATTAACAGTATTGTTTATTTCGTTAGGCGAACTTCATTTAATAAAAGACCAAAGACACATTGAACAGTCTCGTATTCGCAGTCACTTTGAAGAACCAATATGTCACCGAGGCAGCCATAACATACAAACAAAACACCTTATCTATTTTGTAACCCGTTTTTTTAACAAGCCATTCGTGAGACGAGATACAATATTACATCGTAAGCCTATCGTCCAGTGCAAGTACGTAGCACTCGATTCGATACGATTCGATAAATCTGTCAGTTATTCTCGATAAAATGAGTTTTTAACCAATCGAAAATTCGGATTTATCGAATTGTATCGATTCGATCGTTATCAATTGCTACGTACTTGCAGTGCAGGTTATATTATTATCATGACGGATTATCATTGATCATAGCTTTTTTCAATGATCTGTTATGATTTATTAAATTAATTCCATTAAATAAACTGTTCACAAGTGTACTATGTTAACCGTTTCTTATGTAAAATATAGCTAATTTTATCTCAGGGGACCAATAGGCACTTAAATAGGTGCCGAATCTTTAACTTATATTGTATATATATTATAGGGGACGAATGGGTACCTTAAAAATAATATTTTTTGTTAAAATATTAATTGGTCCCCTACCAGGAGACCAATGGGCACCTATATAGGGGCCGAATCCACAAATTTTATGCTGGGGGATGAATTTTAGGGGACGAATGGGCTCTGACCCCGCAAAGACGTTACTGTAAAGTTAGAAGAACGCGCCACGTAATTTCCGGCTCGTGCTTTGCTGTCCAGCTGAACTACTTTGTGACGTAAGTGAGCGTTCTGGTATTGTTCTTGAACAAGTACTATGTCTAAGTTATAATCGATAATTAATTAGTCTAATTCAGAGGTCGCCACCCTATCGTTGTGGAGATTTAATTGTCCTATAGTTAAACTATCCATTATTTTAGTAGTTGGTATTGAGGATTAACTGTTCGAGCTTAAGTTTGTAAGTGGTACACTCTGGGGACCCGCAACGATGGTCAAACGGTTTTTTAAAACGTTTACACGCCACGCAAGTCGGTATGTAATTTAAATTATCCTTGTGCGGGCAGTTATTTGTTTCATGTGCTTCCGAGCAGTTAGCACAGGTAGGTGATTTATTAACGCAGTGTTTCTTCGTGACCAAACTGCTGAAAATGTAAACAACGAACTATACTTCGACATCATCGATGAAACGGCAAGTCGCCCAATCAATAAATAATTTATCTTTGGTGGACACTAAATGTTTTCGAACTGTGGACTCGATTTCAACGCCTATCCACTTGCGACCGTTATCTAAGGAACGCCTACGAATAATTTTAGTTGACTTAATAAAATCATCCTCATTTATTGGCAGCTCGTCTTTAATGTTTTGACGGTATAACGCGTGCAGAAAAGCATTGTCTTCCATTGAGGATGGGACGTCCTTAACTATTATACGAGGCTTTCGGCCTTTCGGTTTTTCAAGCCTTAAGCCGGCGGACCTAATAGCATCGACCGATTGCAATTTTTTTATTTGGTTGTCATTAGCGACACGTAATACAACGCCAGATTTCGCGGTTTTCTTAACGCCTACAATTTGAAATCCGTCGTCACTAGGCTTAATCGCTTTCATAAGCGCTTGTTTAGTCGCGGACGATGACGAGTAATCGGCTAACCGGTCAGCTGTAGGGTACGCGACGACGCACGGAAGGGGAACGCGGGACTCCACGGCTGGCGCAACTTTAGGTAGACGAAGTTTCAAAGAATCCGCATACGAAGATTTGTTACAATCACTAGTATTGACATTATTAGTATTACGATTTAATTTCATTATATCCAATTCGCGTTTCGTATTGGCTAATTTAGTTTCATTGGAGGATGATTTTATGGCTAACAAAGAAACGATGGCCGTTACGCGTTGAGTCATGTCCATGATAGCGGATTTATTTGCGACATTAATGCGGGACCCTTGATCATTAACAAGGTCGTTAATTTTAGAAAGAAATGCAGACGCCTGTGAGACTAAATCGCATTAATTGTCATTGCTCGCAGTACTGACGTTTAATATTGGCGAAGGTTTCTCAATTGAGTTGGATGTGTGAAGCCGTATTGACCTTTCCTCGGGCGATATGTACGAAGGTGACATTTCGCGAAACAAACGTTTTGTCGAGCTAGCGGAGGTCGTCGGCGACCCGGGTGTATGGAATGCATCTCTGCCACGGTCAGGCGGGTCATCATTAATGGACAAAATATTATAAATTATGAAATTCAAACAAACTATTAGAACGTAAGAAAAGTAACAGAATTAACGGACGATAAAATTATTTCGAGGTACCCACACACCAAAGAAAGTAAATGTACTCACCGAAAGTAAACGAAATTAACTAAAATACCAGTAAAACCGACATAAAAACACTAAAAAACTTACGATACCAGCACTTAGCACAATAGTACACAACTAGGAACAACTCACGAGCCGGGAATCGATCACGGAACACGAAAATCGTAATTAAAATCGACAGCGAAATAGATCGCATCCAAACCGATCGAGTGAGCGGAGGGAAGTGAGAAGAAGTGTACCTATACGTATAGTGTACCCCCATGGCCATGCCGTCTCATTTGTTCAACTCGCATTAAATCGGAAGCGAGCCTATCGCTACCAACCGAGCCCAAATCTAGACTCCAAACTGCTACTGAGAAATTCTTGATGAATAAACCCAATTTCACTTTGCCCGAATCGAACCCAGCAGGACCTCATGCACAGCAGTAGCACACAACCATTAGACCAGGGGTGTCCAACATAATTTTGTGCAGGGCCTAGTTTGGTATTTTAAAATAAATTCCTTCAAAATAATGTAAAACATACCGCTCAGCGTATCTGCCATCGGATATTCCATCGTGAGGCTCACTGTTCCCAAGAAGTTGACGCAAGCGACGTTGACTACATCACCGTCTGCGTATTGATACTCGGCTGTTAAGTCCACGTCCTTCTCCGACAGGTCTGTGCGAACTGCTTGCAGAACCATGTTGTGCACGAGGATCGTCTGAGGTGGCTCTGTGGGATTATTTGTTCTAATTTAGACCGGGAATCTAAAGTGTTATAAGTACTCCATTAGCTGTTGCCTGCGACTTGCATCCTATAATATTATACTTCTACTACAACTACTATAAATGAAAAGTAAGTATTACCTAATATAATCTGTGCCTGCGAGAAAAAATCGCATAATTATATAGGAAGGATGTTATTATAGCTTACTACATACTTGTTTGTCTGACGTGTATTTGCATATAGCAGTAGGCCGCTGAGTAGTTGTGGCCTTCGTACTGGACCACGGGCTGCACTACTGATGTGTCTCGATTGCTCAACACCGTACAGTTCCATAGAGTACCCATATTTTTTTCTGCAATAAACTAAACAAAAAATAAACTGATTTACAGTAATTCTATAGACAATAATAATATTAGTTGAGATAGCAAACAGTATGGACGGACGGACAACAATGGTGCCGATTCCCTTATTTACAAACTAAACCAAATTTAAGTTCAGTGCATCTTTTTCTTTCTATTTCATTAAGAAAAGGACAGAAGATAAATTTTAGTTACGTTCTGTCAAATTAATCAGCGCCATACAAGTTTTAGACGCGATTAAAAAGTTGACTACTAAAATTACATCAAATTACGTCAGGTGCTGACTAATTTGACAGGTTAAACTAATATTTATCTTCTGTCCTTTTCATAATGAAATAGAAGGAAAAAGATGCATTCAACTTAAATTTAGTTTAGTTTGTGAACAAGGGAATCGGCACCAATGTTATGTTTTCTCTGATTTACCAATTTGTTAACTAGCCAAATCCATAATTATGCTCCGTAATCTCGTCCTCATATAATACTTGTAGTTTGCACTTCCTGCTAACTCGCTATCACATTTTTTAAAGATGAATCGATTTCATCAACATGAAAATGTTGTCTGTGGTCCGGTCTTGGCGCGCTCTGTCTGACATCTGTCAACTCATTGTACTTTTTTGTGAAGCGCGCAGGTCACGTTTCCGTTAATAAAGTTCCTAAAATGTTGTAATTACCAAACCGAGATGGGAAAAAACCGAAGAAAACGAGACGAAGAGATGAGAGAACTCAACGAACGTTTGCGAGAACTAGAAAATCGGCCGAGCAAGCGAAAACGGAGTCGTCACCGAAACTCTGGTAAGCTTTTTTGATTAAGTACCTACCCACTCGTCTTTTCCAAGAAGTATCTGGCACCCTGGTCTAAGATGCACATGTCTCTAGGGGTTTCACGAGAGGTTAACCATGAGAACACCAATTGTGCCAACCTATTAGACATCATTAGAGCTTTCACGAGAGGCTAGCCGATGATCTTAGCCATCTAACAATATAACGACATCACAAGAGCTTTCACGAGAGGTCAGCCGATGGTGTATACGTTCAGTTGTTCGCACATGTCTCTAGAGTTTTCACGAGAGGTTAACCATGAGTACACCAACTGTGCCCACATTAGTAAGATATCTGATATCAGATGATCTAAGCCATCCTACAATAGAACGACATCACTAGAGCTTTCACGAGAGGTTAGCCGATGATCTAAGCCATCCTACAATAGAACGACATCACAAGAGCTTTCACGAGAGGTCTGCCGATGATGTACACATTCAGTTGTTCATAGTCTCGTCCCTACTGCATCCCTTGAGCTACCACGAGAGGTTAGCCGTGGATTTAAACTCGACCAGGCAGAGGTCTAACTTTAATTATCCTTTGTACACAAGTATGAAGCCCGCTCCAGTCGAACACGCTCGAGAAGCCGTGGTTATCGCGACCGATGTTGTGAGACACGTTTTGAAACCCGACGCAGCCTGACTCGCCGTGACAGCTATTCCTCATAACCACCACTTCTGAGTACAAACACTTGTCCTATATCACCTAATGAAGGAAATATTTAAAATGATTAAGATTTAATTTCAAATTATAAAAAAAAAAAAAAAAATTCTTTAATAACTTTATTGATTATTAATATCCGTCTCTAATACGACCCACTGACCGAAATCAGAAAGAGGCAGAGATGTGGGGGCGTAGCCAACATAGACACCTATAGAACTTACGCCAGCCTGGCCACGCGGTGGTCAGCAGTAATTGTGAAGGGTTTAAATGAAACGGCAGCTTGTTGCAGCCACCAAAACTAAATGAAGAAGTGGCAGCCACACTGAGGATGGTGGAGTGATCAGTGGGCAGCAGATCACCTCGGCTGCTGCCATTACATCAATAGGCAAAGTGTTAAACAATCTAATCGCCAACCGAGAGAGTAGTGATCAAATTTTAACTCTTTATGTGATGCAGCCAGACTACTTTGTCACATTTATCATGCAACTGCATCACCAGACGCTCCCTAATCCTGCCTGGCCTCAATAAGGAAATGAAGGAGCTAATGGGGCAGACTCCAATATCTGAGTACCTGTTCGGGGATAAGCTGCAGGACAAGTTTAATGCAAAAAAAAATAATAAGGTCAGGACAAGAATTGAAGAACACACCTGCAAGACCTCTAACGCAGTGCTGAAGCGGAAAAACCAGGTGAAACTAGCAACACGCCCGAGGCACTCACCACAGAGGCGCCAGCTGCGACGTCGGCGTCGGGGACAAGAATGCGTCTAGCTCAGGTAGAAACTGGAAGATTACAGTATTTCACTGAAGTCTGGAATAATGTTACCACCTATCCAACAATACAATGATTGGATCAAGGGTTATAAACTACTTACACTTTTATGAAATTCCATTTCAAACTTCCATTCTTAAAAACAATAACTTCAGTCAGAAAGAAAGCAATCTTATTTTATAATGATGTTTATCCGCAGATAATCAATTTTTATCCAGCATATTTTTGCATCCAAAATCAGATGGCACTTGGATTTATAATTATTAAATCTCAAAAAACTTAATAAATATATTAATACACATCACTTCAAACTAGAAGACTTATGGACAGCAACCAAACTCATGACCCCAGGTTGATTTATGGCAACTATAGATTTGAAAAATGCACCATGCCCAATAGGTGCATTGTTATTTTAATTGTGTCTGTAATTGCGGGTATCTAAGTGCTACACTTCTTACCCATAAAAATATGATAGATTTCTCCGGTATCAGTTTCAAGATACATTGTAAGTTTACATGCCTTCCATTTGGGCTTAGCATAGCACCATAATGTATTCACAAAGATTATGAAGCCAGTTATGTGTCACCTGAGGCCATTGGGGATACTTTTCTATACGGTGATATTTTGTGCCTTGGTGATTCTTATACTAAGTTTTTTCTTAAAAAATCTAGGGTTTGTTATCAATACTAAAAAGAGTGTCTTAGAACCCAGACAATGCTGTCAGTATATAGGATTTCTGTTACATTCAGTTCAATTTAATATCTCACTTCGTCGGAAGAAGATAGATAAATTTCATCCCTAACTTATTAAATAATTTTAAGTCTAAGAGGATATGCAAAATAGTAGAATTTGCTCAGTTGCTAGGTAAAGGTATCATTGTTGCTGCTTGCCCAGCAGTGCAATATGGTTGGCCTTACACCAAGGTTATGGAAAGTAACAAAACAACAATGAAAATTACAAGGCTCTGCTACCTATCACAAGAGGAATTAGGATAGGACTAGTAGAACAGTATAAAACTATTTGACCTTGTTCTAGAAATATTTTCTGATGCTTGACGAACTGGCTGGGGTCTGGTATGTAATGATGTCAGAAGCCATGGGCATTGGGCAACTGATGATAAAAAGTTTCATATAATTACCTTTAACTACTAGCAGTATTTATAGGGCTCAAAATATTTGCAAGCACACTCAGACACTGTGAAATTTTACCTAGAATTAGCCATAGCCTACATCAATAAAATGGGTGGCACTCGTTTTACCCACTTTAATAATTTAGCCAGAAAGTTGTGGCAACGGTGTGAGGAAAGACACATTTGGATCTATGCATCTTACATCAGTTCTAAAGAAAACACTATCGCAGATCTCTAATCTAGGCATCCAAACAGAAATTGAATGGAAGTTATGTGATGTAGCCTACAAGACTATTATTGTTTAACCTCAGATTGATCTGTTTGCAAACAAGTTTAATACTAATTGTCAGAATTATATATCATGTACTGTCAAATGGTATGGTGATTTCTTTTATACATTACCACCATTTGCACTTATTAGTAAGATATTAAAAAAAAAAAAAAAAAAGTGGAAGGGGCGACAGGCATTGTTGTAGTACCTTGGTGGCCCTCACAATCATGGTTTCCCTTATTTGAGCCCATGGTTATTTCTGAAAAGATAATAATGGAACCCCATCATAAAACCGATATGAGTCTGCTCTGAATCAGGGGATTTCCTATTGTCAGAACCAAGATATTGACCCCCTCCTAGACTCAGTTCCCACTGTGATATCTTTACTGACTAAAATTTAATAAGGGCTGTCATATAGCTCACTCAATACCATTACGTTAGTTATTTCCCTAGTTGTAGGGTTATTTCCCACATTGGCTCAGATGACCGACTGTCAAGGTTCTTCAAAGATTTATTTAGGTTAAGACCTAAGAACCCCAAATATGAAGTAGTATGGGATCTCAGTATTGTTTTGAATTATTTGTCTAAACTATTTCCTAATGAAACCCTTAGTCTAGAACTAATTACCAAAAAGTTAGTTACCATAATAGCCCTTATAACTGCACACAGAATTCAAACCTTGTCTCTCATAAGTATACTGATAACATTTCTTATAATCAGGATAATTATTAACATAAAAATTCCAGAAATTATTAAAATCTCTGAACCTGGTAGATATCAACCCAATTTGATATTACCATTTTTTAAGGAGAATTTGTCTGTGTGCCTTGCTACTACCCTTTTGTTCTATTTAGATATTACAGAAAATATAAGACAAGATTATAAATCACTAATTATAACTAAGTATAAGAAAACCATATCATGCCGCCACTACTGCAACTATTAGTAGGTGGATAAAACAAATTCTGGAATAAATACTCCCAAATTCACATCACACAGCACAAGGCACGATTCTGCATAAAATGCCTCTGAAGTGGGTATTAATATTGAAGTTATAAGAAAAGCAGCTGGTTGGACCACAAGTTCCTCAACTTTTGCTTGCTTTTTTTATGAGAACTATAGTTAGTGATTCTAATGCTTTTGCACAATTAAGCAGTGTGTTCTAGTCTATAAACTATAAAACACACTGCTTGTTATTATTGGTTGATTAAATTTAATGTCAATGGTTACTGTCTGATTAAAGTAATTATGCTCTATAAAAGATTATTATGACACTGGTTGACACTAGAGTTAGAGAAAATTTATGTTATTTTACCTTTTATTTAAGTAAATGTGTAATTAGTACCCAAGTAATAATACTCAGAATAGTATGTTATGCTGCATTGTTCAATGATTAAAAGATGTTGATTATGTTACCAACACAACTTCTTTGAACATCTACAAGTATTATATGAGGACGAGATTACGGAGCATAATTATATAGATCGGACTAACTTACCTAGTGACGTCCGATCCTTAATTATGTGAAGTAATCTCGTCCTTATTGTATCCCAACCCTTCCCAGAAGATCAGCCTACTTATATGTGTTTTAAAGTGTCTTATCTACACCCCTTTTTAAAGTTGTGTTGACTAATGTATCGGGACTACGATAAATAACCGTATCGGTCATCTTGAAGTCCCGATCATGTGCTTTGAAAGAATGAGTTGACAGATGTCAGACAGAGCGCGCCAAGACCGGACCACAGACAACATTTTCATGTTGATGAAATCGATTCATCTTTAAAAAATGTGATAGCGAGTTAGCAGGAAGTGCAAACTACAAGTATTATATGAGGACGAGATTACTTCACATAATTAAGGATCGGACGTCACTAGGTAAGTTAGTCCGATCTATATAATTATTTTCGTATATTTAGTTCTTCTTTAATTATCTGAACTCATTTATTGGTGAGCTTAAAATAATATAGCGTCATCAACACTAAGAAACTTCTATATTACACTTCAAATGCGTATTCTTTATAGTGGATCGACAGCGGTCGCTATTTTACAATTGATAGGAAGGTTATTACATCATCATGCAAACATTGTTCAATTACTTACAGTGGTTTCACTTTTGGAAAAAGCGCTTGGCTTGTATTTCTTTTGGTTATCAGTATAGTCCCTGCAACTGTAAAAGATTGTATCTTGTAAAAACTGAATACTTGATTTAGGTACATTGATAAAGCACATTTTATTACATTACTGGCTTATTCACGCGTGGAGTTTGTGGAGTAATCGTCTCACGGGATCGTACTACCAAATCCGGTCAGTATTTTTTGAGTAAAAGAGTCACACACATCTACAAACTTTCGCCTTTATAACATTAGTGTGATTTACTTCTTCAGTTACCGAGTGTAAAAGATATCACCAAGCCGAAAGCCGCATTAAAGTAGATCGGGACTGCGATCATTATTCGTAAGTACTACACCAGGGAAATGTCTTTTTACCCGACTGCGGCGAAGCCCAAAAGGAGTGTTATGTGTTTGCCCTGTATGTATATTTGTATGTATTTCCGTTTCTTTGCTCCCTCGTAACTCCTCAACGGATGGAGGGATTTGGGTAGTTTATATGTCGTTAGATTCGTCTTGATAGCGCACTGGCTACATTAAAATCAATAAACAAAAAAAAAATCGTGGATTTGGGGAGCCAGATTGTGAAGTTCGGATTTTTTTTTTCTTCTAATACCATCGAGTGGGGTATCAAAATTAAGGGTTTTTAAAAGTGATTACAAAAATATATGCAACTTATATGTTTGAATGTAATTCGAACTGACAAATAGTATGAAAGTAAATAAAATTCTATTTTTTGGCACGTACTGCAGCCTGAACGGCTGGATGGATTTTAGCTTGAGAGGTGTCATTAGATTTGTATTTACTGTGAGAGTGACTCTGAGTATAGCAAAATAATAAAAAAACAAAATGGCGGATTTTTAGCGCAAAATTCAAATGTTTGGCACGCTCTGCAGCCTGAACGGCTCAATAAAGGGGGTGCATACCATTTGATATAATAACAGAAGTTCTAACGATCACATGACCTAATTTTAGTTAATATAATTTTTATTTAGTATAACGATGAAATGATAAAATGAATTATTGATATAATTTCAGTTTACCTTATTTTTTATATGATCTATTTAACATTTTCTATAATGCACATTTGAACTAATTTTATTTAGTTAGTATAATGTTTGGGTGGTATAATATAAAAAATCTATTAGTAACGTTTAATATAATTTTGAAATGTCTACTTTGTTTTGTATGTTTCGCAGCCAACTAGTTTAATTAGCCGTTCAATCAACTCTCAAATCTCGTCTAAACAGCTTTAAATTCGGGAGTTAGGGCACCCCGATGTTGGGTTAGTTAGGTTCCTTCAAACCCTGCAAGACAGAAATAGGAGCTCCGCACAGCGGGGCTCCGTCGACTATGCTTTTTAAGTGAATAGAATGTGGTTCGGGACTTGGGGCACCCCGATGTTAGGTTAGTTAGTTTCCTTTAAACCCTGCAAGACAGAAATAGAAGCCCTGCGTAGCGGGGCTCCGTCGACTATGCTTTTTAAGAGAATAGAATGTGGTTCGGGACTTGGGGCACCCCGATGTTAGGTTAGTTAGGTTCCTTTAAACCCTGCAAGACAGAAAAAGGAGCCCTACATGGCGGGGCTTCGTCGATTATGCTTTTTAAGCGAATTTAAAGAAGTTCGGGACTTGGGGCACCCCGATGTTAGGTTAGTTAGGTTCCTTTAAACCCTGCAAGACAAAAATAGGAGCCCCGTATAGCGGGGCTCCGTCGACTACACTTTTTGGCCAATATGAAGTGTTTTGAGGTTAGGGCACTCCGAGTTAGTTGATCGGCTAATTAAACTAGTTAGCTGCGACATATACTTATGCAAAAACTGATTGGATTATAGACGTCTGAGATTGCCTGCTCCCCCCCGATTCCCTCTATTCTTGTTGAATCATTTGGGTTAGATGAAGTTATAACAGTATGAAGTTTCCTGATATTTACTTATTTATTCATTACACAATTTAGGCTGAAAATGAGTAAATATGAAAATTATATCAAATGAAAATAGGTCAACTAAACGTTATACCATAATATTACACATCCCAATAAAGGGCTCATCATGAGGATTTTAAAAGGTTCTATAATAATCTAAGTAACTAAAAAGTGTAAAATAAAAACATAATTAAAAAAATTAAAAAAACCCGACTGCGTAAAAAAACTAATAACTTTAAATATATAAATAAAAACTGAAAAGAATAAAATAAGTTCAGGAGACAGGACATATTGACTGCAACAGTCGGGACTCATTAAATAATGTCACAGAATAATAACTAGTAACTAGCGTTACAGAAGCGTTACTTCGCAATGGTTTTCAAAGAAATATGTACTCAATCTGATAAACAATATGATTTAATTTAGCTCGCGTTCCAGTCGAGCACGTGTTCATTTAAATACCTACCAATTTTTTTTTTAGGGAATATGGGCCTTAATTCACTGGACTACGGTTCATAATAAGTTATACGTGGTTATACGTATTGAAAGAGCCGCGGACTAGGGTTGCTTACTTCGAGAATTTTTTTTTAGAAATTTCATTATGCAACTCGTTTTAAAAAAAGAACATCGAATGTGTTAGTGAATCGAACGTCTAGCACGTGCGATTCACTACCACAACGCCGTAATTAAAAAAAAAAAATATAGGTTAATTCGAATTCACGTCGTATCCCGCCATTTTTGTTCGACATTTGGATATTAGTATTGCATTATGTACTTTGTTGTTTACAAAAATGAGTGACACAAGCTTTGTGAATTTTGATAATTGAACAATCCAAAATGTAAATATTTATATTACTACATATACACGGTTTGTTTGTATTAAATACAAGCAATTAAACTTTCCATGAATTTACATAGACTTCTTAGAACACTGCAACACCCTATGGTTTCAGAACCTTTTATGGAGGATTCATATCATGGATGTAGATAAAGTCTTGTATGCAACTGTACATAATTAGGTATTAAAACACTCATGTGATACTATTATCACACTCGGCTCGTGTTTTAATACCCATTATACAACAGTTGCATAAATAACTATTAGGGTATTGGAATAGTACTTTGTTCAACAAGGGGAGAAAGGGTTTGTAGTTTGAATTCATTTCATTTCAAATAGGAACATGGTGCCGATTCCCTTGTTCACAAACTAAACTAAATTTAAGTTGAATGCATCTTTTTCTTTCTATTTCATTATGAAAAGGACAGAAGATAAATATTAGTTTAATCCTGTCAAATTAGTCAGCGCCTGACGTAATTTGATGTAATTTTATTAGTCAACTTTTTAATCGCGTCTAAAACTTGTATGGCGCTGATTAATTTGACAGAACATAACTAAAATTATCTTCTATCCTTTTCTTAATGAAATAGAAAGAAAAAAATGCACTGAACTTAAATTTGGTTTAGTTTGTAAACAAGGAAATCGGCACCAATGTAATCCAATCAAAGTAGATTTTACCTGTCACCGTCTTTAGGCAACGAAAAAAAAGTTAAATTTAGATCACGATTCGTATTTAAACAATTAGGTAAATACTGCACAGTATTTTTTTGCTTTTTTTCGTTTTGTGTCCATCTTGCAATTATCGAGAAAGTTGAACGTGGTCGAACAAATAGCGCGCGCGCGTGTGTCAAAGCATTTTTTTTATTTTTTTTTCAATTATTTCAATTAGACCATTACGGCACTTTTGAAAGTCAAAAATACAAAAAAGAAAATCAAAGCTACAGTCCCAGTCACAAGGCATAATAACTTGAGAAAGTACTGTAGTTGCCCATTCCCTAGCGTAGATCTCTATGGAGAAGAACGGGCAAGAAACTCCATGGACACTCTTTTAAAATCAAAATATTGTTACAAAATCTTGGTTACATCATTAATTTTGAGATTATACATATATGTGAGAACGATGTAGAAAGACGTGCACACTAAGAGCATCCAGAGTAAAACATTAGATCAAAAATTTATGAATAAAGTAATTAAAATGAACCTTGGCAGCTAAGAGATGACCAGTCCCAACTGACAGCGCCCGTTCACAGACATGACGCATGTACCGGCGCCATTCAACTCAACCATATTGAAGGGAACTAAATGACCCGACACACCCGCCACCATCAGCGAGACATCTAAGTGAGCATGACATTCTCTCAGCTACCAAGGCATATTCAAGTCAATGAAATATAAATAAATGTAAATGGTGGCTGAACAGTACAAAGTACTCACACATGTGCTATGCAATTATATAATACTAAGAACTGGAATCTATACAATGCAAGTATATTTTTACAATCTTCTGCAGCTTCCACAATACATTAACATGGGAATCAATTCTTCATCTTCTTCTTTACGTGACGATGGACTCAAATAATGCCCGACCAGTACAAACAATTAGTTTGCCCCCCCCCACCTATGGTTGTGGAGCAGGACCAGCATTTAGCCAAGCATTTTTATCATCAATATAATCCCCCAACTTATAATATGCTTGCCTACATAGTGTGCGTTTTATACAAGATTTAAATTTCGTTTCATTCAGTTGAAGAATGTGGGGAGGTATTTTATTGTAACATTTCAAACAGTACCCCATGAAAGATGAATCCACTTTAGCAAGCCTGAAACCTGGCTGAACTAGTTGGTCCCTATTTCTAGTGTTATAGTGGTGTCTGTCCCCTCTCTTACTGAATAAATGCCGATTTTTTCTAACGTACATGATGTTTTCATAGATGTATTGACAAGGTACTGTCATGATATTAATTTCCTTAAACAGTTCTCTTAGAGAATCGCGTCTACGTAATTCATAAATCTGTCTTCTGTCTTCTTTCGATAGCGGCAGCCTACTAGATTAGCCCCTCCGCAGGGGCCGCCGCCTGTAGGTATGTTTTTAATACCTACACGCGGAGTGACACAGGCCTGATAATGTAGACTAAAATCATTACATCCAATATGGGTGCCGACTGTTGCAGTCAATATGTCCTGTCTCCTGAACTTATTTTATTCTTTTCAGTTTTTATTTATTTATTTAAAGTTAAGTATTAGTTTTTTTACGCAGTCGTGTTTTTTAATATTTTTAATTTTTTTTTTATTATAACTAAAATCTTCATTTGCAACCGGTGAAAAAAAAATTGATATTCATAGGTTTTCCGAGAAAAACAGTGAAATCCAAACTTATTCCCGTGGTATATAAAATCAATACCATAACTAGATCGATAGCATGCGTAAATATTCATCACTACTACGGAACGCTTCTCTGTGCGTGGCGCAACACGACATGCACTTGGCTGGTTTTGTGCGTTATATTTGCGCTCTTCACCGTGAACAGAACTGCGGTCTTTCACACAGACCAAATATAAAAGTCGCTCTTCAGTTATAATTTTTGCTCAATGTTCATTGGTTGTATCTTGATGGCTTGTAGCAGAAAACGGCTTGGTGATTAGTATTTTTACATCCTGTATAATTGTTTAAATTCTAGAGCTTCTTACTGCCGTTTAGTTTGGTGAAAGTTAAGATATGCAAAACTTTACAAAAGTATTGTTCATTCACTTACATGAAATGATTGATGAAGGAGTTGTGTTTCGTTATTATTTTGAATTCCTTTCCTTCAAGAACCGTGTATTTGTTATTCTGTTTACTGTTATCGTTGTGGTCACAAATGAAGAAAGAAACGTCTTTTCTAAGTAAATGTTCTGTGACTGAAAATGTAATTTCTTTGATGTTCAGTGGATCTGTAAAAAAACAAAAGTTTTTATTTATGTTCGCATTCAATAGTTCATAAAACTAATCTAGATGGCGTTGTCAGCGTCCAATGTGTGCAGCGAAAAGGTTTGATGGAAGTTAGTTCCATCAACTCGACCTAGATGGCGTTGTTCAATTACGTCACAATATTAAAACTCGCTGTTAAGATTCTCCGTGAATAGATATAGGTTCTGAATGTAATTTTATTCTTGTGTATGAACTGAGTATTGTGATCACGTCAAGATCCAATATCAAATTATACTAACGCACACACATTATCATATTACACAAAGAGGATACACACTATTCAGAATTTATTTTATTTTAAGGATTAGTTTTGGTGGATTGGTTTTTTTTTTTTTTAGGATTTTATCATTTTGTGTCACCAATGTTATTGTCATGATTTTGTTAATTTATTTATTTCATATTTTTATTTTAGTTATTTTATTCAAATGTATTCATTTTAATTATTTTATGTCAATGGTTGTAATCTAGTGATTTTATTTAAATTATTTAATTGTAATTATTTCATTATTTGTATTAACTTAATTTTAAACATTTTATTTTTATGTTTTTGGTAAAATTTGCTTGTTTAAATCCCACTAAGGTTAACATTTCTGCTTGATGGCTGCCATTAATTAAAAATTATTTGAGGGGATTGGCACTGATAGCCGAAATACAGGCTTTTGCCTAGTTCGGCTACAGATGTTAAATTCTTTTGTGTTGTGAAAAATATAGCCTAAAAGATATTTGTAAAATTCTGTGACATTTTCTTGAATAAACATATTATTATTATTTTATTATATTTACTATCCGGTATACGGTGTTTCATTTACGGTTACCCGAGTTCCGCGAAGTAAAGTTCATGGTCCTTATCGAGTCGGATAAGACCGGATGTGAGATCCAGAGTCCGGACAGTGTTTGTGATTCTTGGCGTAGAAACCAGGGTGGATCGCCCTGAAGCGCCGCATACCCAAGCTGGTGTGCACAGTGACCAGTGCTGCAGCAGAGTCGGCATGGACCAGCAGTACGAGTTGGCGCAGGGCGCCAGGCAGAGCGGGACACCATCGAGTGAGGGTGGAGCAGAGCGGACTGGACAACACCAGCTGAGTAAAGGCGCAGGGCGCCAGGTTTACACCTGGGTTTCATCGGGGTGACGTAGTCACCATTGGAGTGGAGTGATTCAGTGAAGTGTTTGTGGATAAAACCGTGAGTACAATTTATTTTGTTTGTGAAGCCTTCAAGACTTAGAAAAATTTCAAGAATTTGGACTTAATTTCAAGTACCTACGGACTTAGTAGATTTAAGTGAACCGAGTTTCTAAAAAGGTTAAAGTTAAAACACTTGTAAACTTTCTGTTTTGTCATTTAGCATTTCTTGTACATTGAAAAAATATTTTTAAATTTAGTTTATCTGATACAATCAATAGTTTTTAGTCATGGAATCATTAATTAACTTGCAAGTAGATAACCAGAAAAACATAGAAAAAGGGAGACTTAATTATAAGAAAACTCCAAAAGAACGCATAAAGTTATCATATTTGGAAACCAGAATGGAAGCGTTGGAGAAATTATGGTCTAACTTTTTAGAAACGCACAGGAGCATTGTCGAAAAATTAGATCCGAATCACAGTTACTTTAAATCGTAAATGTATGACAAAACCGAGGAAATTTATATACTTAAGTTATAAGTCGGAGTTGAAAGATTCCATACACCAAATGACACCAAAAAAGACCAGTGTTAATATTAATCAAGACTCATCGTCAAAAAAGTACTCGAATGTTAAGTTACCTAAAGTTGTCATTCCGAACTTTTCTGGCAAGTACACGGAGTGGAGCTCATTCCGTGATTTGTTTTTATCACTCATACATAATAACGATTCAATTGACGATGTACAGAAACTGCATTACCTTAAGGGTCATTTGTCAGGTGAACCTGAACAATTGTTGCGTCACACTCCTGTGACAGACGCAAATTATCAGGAATGTTGGCAAATATTGAAAAAACGCAATGACAACAAGCGATATTTGGCCAATTTAATATTAAAGAGATTGATAAATCAGTCAAATGTAACAGAGTCATCAACTGCGATTAAAGAATTATTGATACCACTGTGGATTGTCTCCATGGCTTAAGCACTCTCGGTATTAATGTTAAATCATGGGATGCTATAGTCGTTTATATAATATGCGCTAAGCTGGATAGTGAATCACGAAAGTTGTGGGAATTGAAAATTTGTGCAGATGAACATTAACAACTTTTGAAGAATTGAAAACATTTTTAGAGTCAAGATTTCGTTCTTTAGAATATTTAGACACATCCAAGTCAAAGCAGAAATCCACAGTTGATAAGCCAAAAGTTTTTCACGCAGCCAAGTCAGATAGCAATAACTCTGTTGAACTTGTATGTCCATTCAGTAAAGAAACTCACAAAATTTCTAATTGTAAGAAGTTTGCGCAAGAGAGTTACGAATCTCGTCATAACTTTGCACAGACCAGGCGCTTGTGTTATAATTATTTAAACCCAAATCACTCCATTAAGTTTTGTCGACAAACTGCAACGTGTCGTATATGTAAGCGAAGGCATCATTCACTACTTCATCCTAACTCGGTTTCAAACTCCACAGTAGTTAATGAAGGCTCTAATACAGAAGCTGAAGTTAAATCAGCGGTGTCTAATGTTCAGGCATCGTTATCAGAGAGCACACCATCAACTTCAAGTATAGTTTCACATTTTTCTAAGGGATCAGTACCTACCCAAGTTTTGTTGGCTACTGCTCTTGTCGAAGCACAGACAAGAAGTGGCTCTACACAACTGCTGAGAGTGCTATTAGATCAAGGATCTCAGGCATCATTCATAGCAGAATCAGCAGTGCAGCTGCTTGGACTTAAGAAGAAGCCGACTAAGTCGGTTATATCTGGAATAGGCGGTGAGAGAAGTACTTTTGCTTCCAAGTTTACAGTCACGATAACTATTCACTCACGTTTAGATCCAAATTTTAGTATCGAAGTCCATGCTTTCGTGTTAGGTACCGTTACGTCGCTTTTACCCTCAGAGAAATTAGAACAAACCTATAGGCCCGAGCTAAAGGGGTTAACTTTAGCCGATCCAGAGTTCCATACGCCAAGCAAGATAGACATCTTACTTGGTGCGGAAATATATAGTCAAGTTCTTAGAGATGGTTTAATACAAGGTCCACCAAACTTACCTGTAGCTCAGAACACTGCCCTGGGTTGGATCCTTTCTGGACAGATATCATCAAACCATGACGCTATTCATTGTCATCATGTCATTCACAGCAGCTCAGTTCAGGCTGATGACAACGCACTTTTGCGACAGTTTTGGGAAATAGAGTCTATTATCCCTGATAAGAAAATCCTTTCTGAGGAAGATCAACGATGTGAGGACATTTATGCACAAACAACGTGCCGCGACGAGGAAGGTCGCTATGTGGTTAATCTTCCCTTTCGCGATCAAGATCCGCAATGTCAATATGGGAGTTCGAGAGACCTCGCAATTAAAAGATTTCATCTTCTTGAAAATAAATTCAAGAGGAATCCGAACATCAAAGCACGATACTCAGAGGTGTTCCAAGAATACATCGACCTTGGTCATATGAAGCCTCTACACGGTGGTGAGCGTAATATCAGTACAGCTGTTTATCTTCCACATCACGCCGTGATACGTGAAGACAAAACCACAACCAAGGTTCGAATAGTGTTCGACGCTTCAATGAAAGGGTTGAATGGAGTATCTCTGAACGATGATCTCATGGTTGGTCCCGGTTCTCTATTGTATTACCTAACTTTTTTATTCATAATTTAAAGTGCCATAACTTTTTTTGTCCTAATCATCATTTGCCCGAATGATAACTTACCCGAACTTAATATCACATAATATCACATGCCATAAAATTGAAATCCCTAAATACAATATGCTCTAAACCCGTTTGTCATAAGTATTACAATCAATAATATACAAAACACTTAAAATCGTTTTCAATAATAGTTATAAATCCTAAATTAAAAAATAAAAATGTTTAGATCTAATAATATTTTTAAAACAAACCGGTATGTTCCCAGACGTTCAGTAAAGTAAGTATTACTTAGCTTTTGCTATGCTATGAACTTCTCTCAACACAACACATTTTTGTACAATATTGCTCATATGAAATTTGTAAGAATTAAAAAGTAGAACCATCATATCGCAAAAGTTCACAGTTAGAATCTTCTTTTGTTCTGGCATACATTTCATATAGGTAGTCACTAAAAGGCAGAGAATCAATCAATCAAACCGTCAATCATTATAAAACAGTTGCGTGTGAACATCATTATGTGGAGTTTATTTTTCCCTGTAATAAGTATGCAAACATGCAAACAAACATGCAGCAAGCATGCAGCAAGCATGCAGCAAGCATGCAGCAAGCATGCAACAAGCATGCAGCAAGCATGCAGCAGGCATGCGGCAAGCATGCAGCAAGCATGCAGCAAGCAGGCAGCAAGCATTCAGCAAGCATGCAGCAAGCATGCAACAAGCTTGCAGCAACGTTGCAAGCACGCATACAGTATGCAAGCAAGCATGCAGCATGCAAGCGATCAAGCAACATGCAGCAGGCATGGTTTCTGTCACGGCTCCGGCGCTGCGGGGCTCCGGCGGTCCCACGCGAGGTTATCGTCGCAGATGTGTTTAACGCTCACCACCGCAGCTTTGGCTTGCTGGCCGGCTTCGCCGGCCAGCCTCAGCAGCGGCGGCGAGTGTTACAAACCACCTGCTCCTCAACTCGCGGGCCGCTTCGCCCCTCCGCGCCTACGTGATTTTAAATTACACTCTAGGGGTAAGGCAGACAAGACTGCGTGGGGTCGGATTTACAGCGATCCGTTTCTGTCACTAAAACCTAATTTTTAGCAAATGTTTCAGGACCAAAAATTTTATTATACTTACATGAACTTTAGGAATAATACACATTATATAATCAAATACTTAGGATAATTGACTTTATGGCATACAAAATTAGAAGATTCAATTATTATAGTATTCGATATTATGACAGAACAGTTTTAGAAATAAAGATAATTATGTAAAACAAAATTTCGGGATTTTGAACATTATGGTAACTGAAGTTTATAGCAAACGTTTTATGGATACTTAATGATTTTCGGACAAAAATTTTTAGGAGATATAAGGGAGTACCTTGGTCCCATATTGCAACCCCCGTTACGTCACATCATTATGAGATGGAGAATGCATCCCATAAGTCTCTGTGCTGACATCATAAAAATGTACAGACAGGTGAAGGTTACTCCTGAGCATGCAGAGTTTCAGCGAGTAGTGTGGCGCGATGATCCAGAATCTGAAATAAAAGAATACAAATTAGTAAGAGTTACGTTTGGTACAGCAGCGGCTCCTTACCTTGCGGTGAAATCCTTACAGCAGTGGCAGTTGATGCAGGCGGAGACCATCCTGAAATATGTGATATCATAAAAAATGAGTTTTATGTAGATGATCTAATGACAGGATGTCAAACAGTTGAAGAAGGTTTACATATACATAGAAAAATAACAGAGATACTCACCAAAGGTCAATTTCAACTA
Organism: Xestia xanthographa; assembly: GCA_905147715.2. Classification (NCBI taxonomy): domain Eukaryota; kingdom Metazoa; phylum Arthropoda; class Insecta; order Lepidoptera; family Noctuidae; genus Xestia; species Xestia xanthographa. The sequence continues at coordinate 13,778,171 of LR990667.1, read as the reverse complement.
CAGAAATGGGTTAGCAGCTGCGATGAGCTAAACAAGAGAATTCAAGACTATACGGTAACAGAGGTAAAACAGAATGAGGAAGAGGAGCAGGGAAAGGATATTAAGTTCGACTCGGTTATAAAAATATTAGGAATTTCGTGGAATCGTGAGAGCGATAAATTCAAATATTCAGTACAACTTGATCCACAGCAGCCTCCAGTCACCAAGAGAAAGGTGATATCTGACATCGCACGCCTGTTCGATCCACTTGGCTGGCTGGCACCTTGCATTGTTCCAAGATCTTCATCCAAAAGCTTTGGCTTGCTGGCCTGGGATGGGATGAAGAGTTAACTCCGGAACTCCTTTCCTTTCCTTTCCGGAACTAATTTCCAGAACAAATTCAGCATCCCCAGATGTGTTAACACAAAATCCGATGATCTATTGGTAGAGTTACAATGGTTTCAGTGATGCGTCGATTGCGGCTTGTGCCGCTGTAGTGTATATTAGAGTCATCGATGCTCATAAAACCATTCATGTTAGCTTAATCACCTCTCGAACCAAGGTTGCACCAGTCAAACAGCAGTCCATTCCGCGTTTAGAGCTGATGGGGGCAGCGTTGCTATCTGAGCTCATTTCTGAAGTCGCTGAAGTAATGAGAATAGAACCCTCTCAAATACACGCCTGGACTGACTCGTCAGTGGTTTTGGCATGGCTCAGTAGACATCCCAGTCACTGGACTACTTTCGTTGAAAATAGAGTGTCTACTATTCTCTCGCACTTCGACAACTCACATTGGGCTCATGTTCATTCTGCGCATAACCCCGCAGATTTGGCTTCCAGAGGCAACACCTCAAGAACTTGTATGCAGCTCATTGTGGAATCAAGGACCTTCATGGCTCCATGATGAAACAATAGAATACACAAGACCAGTCAATTGCTACCAACACGGAGCAAAGATCAGTCAAGGTTCACGTCGTAACTGAACCTCTTCAGGAGGACTTTTTCTGGACAAGGTATTCATCATTACAAAGGTTAGTTCGGGTAATAGCGTACTGCAGAAGAGTTTTGAGTTGGAGGAAACAATCACATGGTGAAAAGAGATTCGAGAGATATTTAACTAAAGAATAAATACAAGAAGCAACAAAAATGTGCATAAAACGTGTTCAAAATCAATAATTTTCCGAAGAAATGAAGGATGTAAGAAAAACAGGAAGCGTGAAAGCGAAAAGCAAGCTTAAAAATCTCTGCCCAGTCATCGATGATGAAGGCATTCTCCGTGTCAGTGGACGCATTAATAATGCTAATTTAGACGAAGCTGCCAAACATCCCATCATCCTGCCACCCAACAGTCACTTCACCGATCTGGTGATTGATGAAGCCCATAAGAAGACTTTACATGGTGGACCAACACTAATGTTGAGCCAGTTGCGTACGAGGTATTGGATCCTTTCTGCCAAAACTAAAGTTAAGGCGCACGTACACAAATGTGTAAGGTGCAGACGGTATTCGGCAGCCATTCAAACCCCACTTATGGGTCAGTTACCTTCCAGTCGAGTCACTCCGGCAAGACCATTTTTAAATAGTGGTGTGGATTGTGCTGGTCCCATCAGCATCCGAACGTCAAAGGGTAGAGGCCAAAAATCATACAAAGGGTACATTTGTGTCTTTGTATGTATGGTGACCACAGCTATTCATTTAGAAGCTATCAGTGATTTGACGTCGCAAGGTTTCATTGCTGGCTTTAAAAGATTTGTGGCTCGGTGAGGTTTAGTCAGTAACATTTGGAGCGACAACGGAACTAATTTTGTTGGCGCTGCCAAGGAGCTTCGGCATTTAGTCGCTGCGGAAAAATCTTCCGTGGCTGTAGAGATAAAAGAGTGGTTAGGCAACAACAGCACTTCTTGGCACTTCATTCCGCCTCATGCCCCTAATTTTGGTGGCTTGTGGGAGGCCGGGGTGAAATCGACCAAATTCCACCTCAAACACGTAATAGGTAATTCTACACTTACGTTTGAGGAAATATCAACACTTTTGTCCCAGGTAGAAGCGTGCCTTAATTCCAGGCCGTTGTCAATGATGCCTGACAATTCCATAGATCCCACTCCTTTAACACCAGGTCATTTCTTGATAGGTGAGCCTCTGATAGCAGTGCCTGAACGTAATTATGAGAGTTCTAACATCAGCAACCTGAGACGTTGGCAGGTTACACAACGCATGCTACAAGACTTTTGGAGGCGTTGGTCAAGTGAGTACTTGGTTCATTTGTTACAGCGTTACAAGTGGAATAAAAATATTCCAGAACCAAATATCGGAGATGTTGTTTTAGTCAAGGAGGATAACTTACCTCCTGCCCGCTGGCTTTTGGGCAAGGTAGTAGACAAGCACCCTGGTTTGGACAAGGTTACACGAGTGGTGACCCTCAAGTGTAATGGATCGTCTATCAAACGACCTACATCAAAATTGTGCATTTTGCCAACTGCACAGTAATGTAAACCTTTGTATAAGTAGACTTTAAGTTTGTTAATCTATTTTGTATATCATAAGTTAAATCAGTTTATACAGTCCACAATTGCTTGTAAGTTTGTTAAGTTATTTTGTATACCATAAGTTAGATGAGTTAATACAGTCCACAATTTATTGTAAGTTAGATAAGTTTATACAGTCCACAATTACTGTGAGTTAGATAAGTTTATACAATACACAAGGTGTTGTAAGTTTTTTTTGTGTTTCAAGGAATAGGTACTTTTCAGAAATGTTGTAATTTTATGTTATCACTTCTCGTTGCACACGTAATTTTTATTCTGGTTTGGGCCCCTGACCTCATGGTGGGCGGTTTTCTGTAATGAAGGACATATCATTATGTCCTTGGTGGGCGGTATGTTCGCATTCAATAGTTCATAAAACTAATCTAGATGGCGTTGTCAGCGTCTAATGTGTGCAGCGAAAAGGTTTGATGGAAGTTAGTTCCATCAACCCGACCTAGATGGGGTTGTTCAATTACGTCACAATATTAAAACTCGCTGTTAAGATTCTCCGTGAATAGACATAGGATCTCTGAATGTAATTTTATTTTTGTGTTTGAACTGAGTATTGTGATCACGTCAAGATCCAATATCAAATTATATTTACTATCCGGTATACGGTGTTTCATTTACGGTTACCCGAGTTCCGCGAAGTAAAGTTCAATTTATCTATATAATATCTATATTTTTATGTGTGCAAATGTATGTAACTCTGAGTTGTTTCTACACAATACCGTTTATTTACATTAATAACTGTTTGCTACTAGCCGTTGTAAATCTAACGCTGGCTCGCGCGCACCTCTTCACCGCTTGGTTGAGACTTACAATAATGAGTTTAGAAGAAATCGACATACTTTTCCTCAGTAAAAACGTATTCAAAATCAAAGTCAAAATCAAAGCATTTATTTCAAGTAAGCCAGTTACAGGCACTTTTGAATTGTCGAAACAAAGATGAAAATTAAATGTAGCTATACAGTCCCAGTCACAAGACATAAAAACTGTGAAAGTACTGTAGTTGCCCATTCCCTACAAAATCTTGGTTACATCATTCATGTTGAGATGGTACACAAAACACAAAAAAAAATACAATTCAAAATAATTCATTCAAATAAGCCATGGCAACTAAGAGATGACCAGTCACAACTGACAGCGCCTGTTCACGGACATTCAGGAAGCAAATCCTTACAATTTTTAATCGGCAGTCGACCATTGTGAAGTAATGTGTGTGTATATACGTGTATAATGCCAACCAATGTTGACTCACAATACATATTATAAACTAACTTTTTGTATATTGTGCATCGCGTATTGCTTATGTAAAACAAATTATAATAATGTAATCCTTATTAGAATTCTCTAATATGTTACTGTTTGTTTTTACCAAATAAATAAAAGTACTCAATAAATAAAATAAAAAATATATCTTAACGTATCTTTAATAATCATTGAGTACAAAGGCCTCTTCACATACAGAGAAGGTAGGCATTGATCACCACACTTGCTCAATGAGCAATGCTCAAGCCGGATGCGCTTCTACAACTTATAAAGGGCCCGCGTGGTGGATTATAGCCCATATACAAAATACGCGCTTTGACGTGAAGTTGCGGACACCAGCCCGTTTTACAATAATTACAATATATATATACAAAGGGTGTTAATGGACATTTAACGAAGCCGAAAGCCACTTGTTCTCCTCGACATTGCGATCATTTTTTTTGTTCTAGACCATACCTGAAAACCTTCTAGTTACGAATATAATATTGGGGGGTCAAAGTTCCAACTTTTTCACAAGTTTTTAGGGTTCCGTAGTCAACTAGGAACCTTTATAGTTTCGCCATGTCTGTCCGTCCGTCTGTCCGTCCTCGCTTAATCTCTGTGACCGTTAGCACTAGAAAGCTGAAATTTGGTACCAATATGTATATCAATCACGCCGACAAAGTGGTAAAATAAAAATTGGAAAAAAATGTTTTGTTAGGGTAGCCCCCTATTGTAAGGTGGGAAGTGATTTTTTTTTAATTTTAACCATAGCGTGTGATATATTGTTGAAAAGGTATTTAAAAAGGAATAGGGGTTTCCTAAAATCATTTTTTGATAATGTCAATAATTTCGGAAATAATCGCTCCAAAAGTAAAAAACAATGTGTCCCCCCCCCTCTAACTTTTGAACCATAAGTTTAGAAAATATGAAAAAAATCTGGAAAGTAGAACTTTATAAGGACTTTCTAGGAAAATCATTTTGAACTTGATCGAAACAACAGTTTTTGTAAAAAAAAGACAAAAAATTGTACAAAATAATTTCTGGACTAAGTTTGTAGTATATTCGTATATGCAAGCATTTTTACATAATGGATACCCACATTTAAACTCATAAGTGGGAACACTTATTGTGACGGACGGGAAACTACGGAACCCTACACTGAGCGTGGCCCGACACGCTATTGGCCGGTTTTTTTTTTTTTAATACATATTTTTACTTTAAACACATTCACGGCCCCTGAACAATTCATCCATCCATCAGCACATGCAGCATTGGGGGGGGGGGGGATGGTGTAGGCCTTAGTGTACTTTTTTTCCAGGGAACACGCACCTAAAAAATGCTAAGAATGTCAGTAGCGTGCGCCTAGGTGTGAGGAGCTAGGCTTTCAGGCGCGCATCGACAAGTTCGTCATACAAGTCCCCGCCATATCTAGACTGCCGACGCGGTCTAGGGATGGACTCACATACTTTCACCTTTGAGGGTCCTCCCCTCCGGGCAATGCTGCGGTCTATAACAAGCCCCGCATTTATCACTTACCTCGTGACCGCAGCAGCTGAGTATGAAGAACGAAGGCGAATCTTCGGCGCCGTAACCGAATTACCTGGCAAAGAAAAGGAAAGGAAAGACAACCCAAAAGGAAAAAATTCTAAATCTACCGCAGGAGGGTACCGGCGGAGCCGGAGAATCCCTCCCTGAGCATAGCTCGGGCTGTCCCACGTATTCTGGGGGGGGGGCAAAGGATTACTACCCAGTGAAACTTTACCGGAAAAACCAAAGAAAACAACGACTCGACAATTATTCCATCCAGGCCTATTTCATCGCCATCACCACTTAGCGAAATGAGCCAGAAAAAACATATTGACAACCTGCAATTAAAAGGAGGTGAACAAAGCAAACTGTTCAACCATAACGCGCCATGGCAACGAGTGCCAAATAAAAAAAGAAACCGCTCTCCTGATGAAAAAGATGCAAGAGCTAATCAAGCCAAAAGAACACAGTGACGTGAGACAATTATTAACAAACACATGGGAATAAATAATGTTGAACAGAGTACTCCCCAGAAATAAGAACAAGTAACAGCTTTGCATTGTTAGATGTGGAAGTAGGAGATGCTCCAGCCAAAAGAACACCTAAACCACCACCGATAATACTGTATGACATTGACGACCTTGCGAAACTCACACAACTCATCGAAGAAGTTGTGGAAAAGGATGACTACACTTATAAAATAGTATCTAAAAATCAACTCATCATCTCTTCTCATACGGTTGACAAATATAAAACCCTGATAGAGCATGTAAGAAGCAAAGGACTTATAGGCCACACTTTTACACACAAGGATCAAAAATGCACAAGGATTGTTATTAAACATCTTCACTTCAGCACCGCCGCCGCCGAACTCCTGAAGGCGGGTGGAAAACCGGTACTTAAGGCCCTTCAGAAGCTGTTTAATTCCGTCATACTTGAGGGAAAAACGCCACAGGCATGGTGCAGGGGTGTGGTGGTGCTCTTCTTCAAAAAGGGTGACAATGCCCGGCTGAAGAATTATAGGCCCATCTCACTTCTAAGCCATGTCTACAAGTTGTTTTCTAGAGTCATCACGAATCGTCTCGCGCGCAGGTTTGACGATTTCCAGCCACTCGAACAAGCCGGTTTCCGAAAAGGCTTTAGCACCGTGGACCACATACATACGCTGCGGCAAGTTATACAGAAGACCGAAGAGTATAACCTGCCTCTCTGTTTAGCGTTTGTGGACTACGAGAAAGCCTTCGATTCGATCGAGACCTGGGCTGTACTGCAGTCTCTCCAACGGTGCCAAATCGACTATCGGTACATCGAGGTGTTGAAGTGTTTGTACAAAAACGCCACCATGTCAGTCCGACTTCAGGACCAAGCCTCGAAACCTATCCTCCTGCAGCGAGGTGTGAGACAAGGAGACGTCATATCTCCGAAACTGTTCACCGCTGCACTGGAGGATGTCTTCAAGGTTCTGGACTGGAGAGGGCTAGGCATCAACGTCAATGGCGAGTACATCACTCACCTTCGGTTTGCCGATGATATAGTAGTAATGGCTGAGACCATGGAGGACCTCAGTACAATGCTCGATGACCTCAGTAGAGCTTCCGGAAGAGTGGGTCTAAAAATGAACATGGACAAGACTAAGGTCATGTTAAATGCCCATGTCACACCCACTCCTATCAAGATCGGAGACTCTACTCTCGAAGTTGTAGACGATTATGTGTACCTGGGACAAACGGTCCAGTTAGGTAGGTCTAACTTCGAGAAAGAGGTCAATCGTCGAATCCGACTCGGTTGGGCAGCGTTCGGGAAATTGCGCGGTATCTTCTCGTCCAACCTACCGCAGTGTCTCAAGACGAAAGTCTATGACCAGTGTGTGTTGCCAGTGATTACATACGGGACCGAAACGTGGTCGCTCAAAATGGGCCTCATCAGAAAGCTTAAAGTCACCCAAAGGGCAATGGAGAGGGCTATGCTCGGAGTTTCCTTGCGCGATCGAATCAGAAATGAAGACATCCGCAAGAGAACAAAGGTTACCGACGTAGCCCGAAGAATTGCCAAACTTAAGTGGCAGTGGGCAGGGCACATTGCTCGCAGAACGGATAGCCGATGGGGCCGAAAAGTTCTGGAGTGGCGATCGCGAACCGGAAGACGTTGCGTTGGAAGGCCTCCCACTAGGTGGACCGATGACCTGGTGAAGGTTGCAGGAATCCGCTGGATGCGAGTCGCACGGGACCGGTCAATGTGGCGACACTTGGGGGAGGCCTATGTCCAGCAGTGGAAGTCTTTCGGCTGAAATGATGATGATGATGACTTCAGCACACCAAAAGATGCATCATAGAAACAATAGAAAAAACCGGAAACAGGGTTCAAGGGGAAATAGTCACTGCTCGGAAACAAGGAACTAAATAACCCCTAAATACATTCTTTGTCAATGTAGCCCCGCATGAAAATAACATACTTGTCAAGGAAATAAAGTTCATATATAACCAGAAAGTCACCATAGAAGACCCAATAAGAAAAACGACTGTGGTACAATGTCAAAGGTGCCAGCAATATGGACACAGCAAAAATAACTGCATGAGGCCGTACAGATGCGTGAAATGTGCAACACCATGTGCTCAATTGATGAAAACACCCCAGCGGTATGTGCGCTGTGCTCAGGAATTCATCCCGGTAGCTACAAAGGATGTCAGGTCTATAAGGAAATTGTAGCAAGAAAGCATACAGGAAACAAACGACAGCCACATCCGAAAACAAGACCCACTCAGAAAATACTGAAAACACACACTACAACAGATGAGCCCCAAACTGTCACAGACACGTCAAGCGTCGAGCCTGTAAGTAACCTCAGGGCTACCCAACCAAAAAGTCGGCAGTCAAGCGTAATAGAAAGCATGAAACTCTACAGTGAAGCTGTCAAAGGATGTAATAAAGCTGTAGTAGATCTTACACAGACACAGAAAGCATACCTGAGAAATAGCATTGACCACACGAAACCACAGAGAACACAGAAAGACAAAGTTTATCATACAGAGTCACAGAGAAAAAATTACGTTGACCTTGAGTCACAGAAAACACATTTATAGAACTCGAACAGGAAAATAAATATAGCTTAGAAGCACTTTTATGAAGACAGAATGAAAGGATCGATCAACTTATATCACAGTTTAGCACAATGAACCTCCTCATGACACTCATCAGTAGGCTTCCGCAATGATGTCGTTACGAATTGCTACCTGGAATATCAATGGCCTAACGCCAAATAAACTAGAACTAGAAGTACTGCTGAAAGATAACAAAATCGATATTGCTCTGATAGCAGAAACCCATCTTAATGATCGTAAGAGTTTCAAGATGGACAACTACTGCGTATATTGTACCAATCATCCTGATACCACATAACACGGAGGGTCTGCAGTTATTGTTAAAAACAACATCAAACACCACCTCCACAGTCAGTTCCAACAGGACTGGATGCAGGCTACTACCACACTACTAACGAATCTATGGGCCCTATTAATGTAAGCGCTATCTACTGCCCACCCAAGCATAATCCGAAACAACACATGCTTGACTGCTACTTTGGAGACTGGAGACTGGAACTGTAAACACACCCACTGGGGCTCTAGATTGACCACTACTAAAGGACGAGAGTTGAAAAAATGTATTGACAAACACAAACTTATAACATTAGCAACGTCGTAACAATATTGACGTCAGTTGGCCAGTAAGTTGGTTCGCCTGAACCAACTTACTGGCCAACTGACGTCAATATGATACCCGATCTAGTAGATTTCTTCATTGTAAAGGGACTGTCTGATGTATATTTTGATGTGGAATCATCGCTTGATAGCGTGTCTGACCACATACCTATCATAGCAACATTTAGCATGTCGGCAATACTCAGAGCACAGAGACCAGCATTGTATAATCACAAAACAGACTGGAATGCATTTACTGAATATCTGAAAGATGAAGTCAACTTAAAGATCAAACTGAAAACAGAAGAAGATATAAATGAAGCAACGTTCTATATTACAAACCTAATACAAGTTGCTGCGTGGCGTGCTACCCCGACATTAAACTTCTCCACCCATAAAAACAATATACCGCTGGAAATACGCAATAAACTGGAAGAAAAACGGAGTCAGCGAAGGCAATTACACACGAGCAGGTCCGATTTAGACAGGGCAGAATACAATAGAATCACTAGAGAACTAAAAGAGCTAATCAAAAAAAATCAGAATACCTTTTTTTCAAGAAAAACTATCCACGCTTTCAACTCAAAAGAAGGACAACTACTCATTATGTAAAATAACAAAAAACTTTAAAAGACCATTTAGCCATGTTCCACCTCTAAGGATCTAGTCTAGCCATCCGTGGGCTAGAAGTGGAAGCGAAAAAGCTGAGCTCTTCGCTAAATACCTAAGCAAAGTTTTCATTCCAAACCAGTCATCTATGACAGAATTTGAAGAGGAAGTTGATCGAATGATCAATAGTGACCAGCAGTTATCACCACCGCTGAAACTTGTCACTCCAAAGGAACTAGCACGAACAATTCGTTACTTGGAAAACAAAAAAGCTCCTGGCTTCGACCTAATAACGGGGCAACTGCCTAGAAAAGCAATAATATTTTTAACAATGCTATTTAATGCCATCTTTAGAATACAGTACTATCCAAAGCTATGGAAAATATCCCAAATCTGTATGATTGCAAAACCAAGGAAACCACCAACAGAACCTAGCTCATATATGCCCATAAGTCTTCTCCCTATTCTATCAAAGGTATTCGAGAAGATTCTATTGCTAGGACTAAAACCAGTAACAAGATTATACCTGATCACCAGTTTGGATTTCGGGAAAAACACTCTACTGTAGAGCAAGTACATCGTGTGGTTCATAAAATTAGACAGTCGCTAGAGAAAAAGGAGTATCGTTCTACAGTATTCATCGACATCCAACAAGCATTCGATAGAGTCTGGCATAAAGGACTGCTGTACAAGCTAAAAACACTCCTACCAAACTCGTTCTACATGATCCTAAAATCTTACTTGGGTCAAAGAAGATTCCAAGTAAAATACGAAGAAGAGCTATCACAGCTGTACTACATCACCGCCTCAGTTCCACAAGGATCGGTGCTTGGCCCGGTGCTATACTCAATATACGGCAGACTTGCCTGAGACAGAAAACGTTGTAACAGCAAATTATTACGCAGATGACACCGCATGCCTTGCAAGCGATACAAACCCGAACAACGCATCGCTGATACTACAGGAACAACTCAATAAGGTTGACTTATGGCTTAAGAAGTGGAGAATTAAACCTAGTGTAACTAAATCGACACAAATAACATTCACACTCCGGAAAGGCGACTGTCCACCTGTGCTTATGGAAGACAAACCGTTACCAAGCAATAACAATGTGAAATATCTTGGTCTACACCTGGATAGAAGACTTACCTGGGCTAATCACATAAAAGCCAAGAAAACAGAAGCCACCTTACAATTCAAAGGTCTCTCTTGGTTACTAGGGCGTCAATCCCGGCTGTCCCTCAGAAACAAAATACTTGTATACAAAGCTATCATAAAGCCGATCTGGACCTACGGGATAGAGCTCTGGGGCTGTGCTAGCAACTCCAATATCGAGATTCTCCAGAGATTTCAAAACATTGTTCTACGAACAATTTCAAGTGCACACTGGTTCGTGAGAAACACGGAAATACATGAATACCTGGAGATGCCGACCATAAAGGAAGAAGCTTGTAAAATAAGCAAGAGATACAAGGAGAGGCTCAATAAGCACACAATGAACTGGCTAAGAACCTATTAACCCGACATGAAGATGTGACTCGCCTGAAAAGATGGCAAATACTAGACATAGACCAGATAAACTAACTGCTTAGTATCTACGAACTCATACGGTGCTATTTAATGGAATCGCACCCAATCCAAATTGATCCCAGAAAACATCTGATTATGGCTAAAAGCCGATTGCAGATAAAAGGGAAAAAAACCATCAGCGCAATGTTTTAAGTGTTACATTCAGTCCTATCGAAAATGGTGATTGTTCACCCCAAAAAAAACTTAATTAACTTAGTTTGATGTACAGAATGTTTGGTTGACGGCTTCGTAAAGACAAGCCCGCCACACTGTTCCCAAACCACTGTAACTCCTGAAAGCCAGAATCAACAGTGAACGGCTTCGTGAAGAGTCTGTTTACAGCCTGTATATATTACTATTCCTGGGACTCACCACCTCTTCACCACCACCTCATCACCTCTTATCATACCTCGTTCCCAAATGACGTCAGATTAAAATAGTAGGCACTGCTAATAAGAGGTGCTTGTAAGCCCCCTAATTCTTGAAGATAGTTTCCGTCACAGATGTATTGATGCCCAAGATAAGAATGTAGGAAAGTACATGAAGTAGGTACCCCCCTGTGTTGTTCAATGTGTTGTTAATTGTTGGTATTTTAATGGTTACGTTTCATAATACCTAAGTTTATCCTAACTAATTTCGATATAACTACCATCTAGGCTTCACATGCCAATAGTGCACGGGAATTTTAAATAGAACGTAATGAATTAAAGCATTCCACAAGGATGTATTCCGCAGTGCAGAGCATCGCATATGTTAGCGTTGCCTTTTTATTCTGTGGCGTTGCTCTATTCGGTTACGTATCATAATACCTAAGTTTATTAAAACTATTTTCGATATGACTACGGTCCAAAGACCTACTGTATAATAAAAATTAAAAGTAAAAAAACGTTTTTAAAAACAAACTTTTATTTAAATGCGCTAAAAAGAATAAATTAAACTTTTCCTATAAAACTTTTACTATCAACTTATAACGTCATTACACAATTTACATACGTATATGATTTAAAAGCTTGTCGCGAGATTTACGTACCTACTCCTATTTACTTAGAAGAAACAGCTCAATTGGTAACCGGGAAGTGGATCAGATTTAACTTGCAAGATTTGATTACAGACAAACACCGGGACAGGTGAAACTAAATAAAAGCTTGTAAAATCTACCTATTGGTCTTGCTCCTAAAGTCGAGTTTTCCGAAAATTTCACCATAGGGGGTCTAGTTAGGGGACTATATTTCTTGTCACCAAAATTTATATTTGTCATCAAGTTGTATCACATAATAAATAGATCTATCGCCACGAAATATGTTCGTTCTCAGATAAACAAAAAGTGTTCCCAGGTTCCAATTATCAAATTAATGTTAATATATGTGTAAAATAAGAGATGGATTACCAATAACATTGTAGTGCATTACATGAATATAAACTTCGTTCTTATAATAATAGTTTTATTACTTAAATAATAGTTTTGTGCTCAGAATGGTAGATCTGTCACCAAATATAATTTTAATGAGGTGGTTGATGACAAACTAGTTTTGCCTAGGCCGACTTGGGGCACCCCGACACGGATAGATTAGGTTAGATTCCCGAGTGTGGCACGCGAATTTTCAAAATCTTTGAATGCAGATTAATTTCTTTTTAAAAATGAAGGAATGTTTCCTTTGAGTAAAATTTGCTATCTCCGGTATTAAGAGTACTTTCCCTCCAGGTGGCATTATAAAATTCCACCCTGTATATGTGTGTTCGGTGAAGTTTAAATGGTACGCCAGTACCATTTAATGTTTGCTTGGATTTTGAAGGCAATTGAACTTTTTCAATGCAGAGTGTAACAAAAACAAATTGTGTTCAAATATTTTTCTTACTGCATTTCTTACTGTTTGATTAATTTTCATTTTTGTGGATGTATTGGTACATCCAGAAATGCAACAATGCATTATGATTAGCTAGAATAATCATTTTCAATAATAAAATTAATTCTGTTTACTTGTTTTACATGTCAATGTCAAGTATTAATAGAGTACAAGATTCGGATTGGTGACGCCAGTCGGCAGCACCGTCGTTATGCACGTTCTCTATAGACGCGTGAGCAACGATCAGTTACGTTAGCCTAAGATTAGCAAAACAATTGAAATACTAAGTACCTAATTATAAGTCTTTATTGAAGTGAACAATATTAAGTTGTGAAAATGAGAACTGTAATACGATTTAAAATAGTGTGAGGAGTTTCTTCATCCATTCTTCTCCTCAACCATAATAATTTGCTAATGGACGACTCAACTCTAGAAAGTTATTATGTTTCTGTACCTAAATAGTTTAGAAATAAACGTTTGGAGTTTGAGTCGGTTCCCTATGCATTTGCATACAATTTTAAGACCTAATATAACTTGGCATACTTTTGTTACTCCTAATTATATTTTCGCATAACATTATTTACGCATAACAGCTTACGCATACTTTTTTAAAGCATAATTTCTCTAATCATAATAATGATTAAGCATAACATTTTTAGACATAATTTATTTACACATAATGGGGTCTCCCTTGTTTGGCCGAAAGGAATTTGACAAATTTTCACTTCCCAAAAAAATTTTCGCATAATTTTATTTGCCAAATTATTACTTAGCAAAAAATCTATTCACAAAAAATTGTAACGCAAACCTAATGTTTGAGAAATGAACGTTTTAACTATAACTTGTTTACCAATTAGTACTTTTAACATTTTTTATTTAGTCAAATATTTCAGTTATATTATCAGTTTTTACGCAAAATCAAACAAGCCAAATATTTAGTATCGTCATTTTTTTTAAATAAGTAATTATCCTAATCGAAATAGTTCAGTTCTGGCTATCCTACTAAAAACAATCTCTTTTTTGTATTAATGCAAGTCGTTTCTAGGTCACTTTTAACCTAACCTAACCTATCCATTTTGTTTAAAGAAGAAATTAACCTAATCTAAATAGTTGAGTTCCGGGTAACCTACTAAAAATAATATCTTTTTTTCTATGAATGCAAGTCGTGTCTGGAGGTCGCAGTTTTAACCTAACCTAACCTACCCATTTTGTTTAAAGAAGAAATTACTAATGTCAATTTAAAAAAAAATCAAATTGTAATTTAAAAATATTTTGCATTAAACAAATGATTATATTAAAATAAAATTGCATTTTTTAAATATATAATTCCCAAAAAATCTTATTCTTGCCTTAATATTTTTTGTCTTAACAAATCATTTCACCAAACGTTTATTGTCTGAAGATTGTTTGCTGTAATAAATCATTTGATGAAAGACCAAATGCCATAATGACATTATACTTGGTAATATTTTGCCAAGTATAAATTTGACCAAATAAAAATATGCATACTAAAATCATTCGAAATATTGCGATGGTATAAAAAAAGGTTGCTAAAATTTGTTTGGGTAATAAAATTTTGTCAAAATCTTTTCGGCAAAACGGCAGGATCCCAGGTTTAGATTACACTCTAGGGGTAGGGCAGACAAGACTACGTGGAGTCGGTTTTGCAGCAATTCGTTTCTGCCACTAACTTTTGTTGTACAACTTAATGAGTTTAAAATTCAAAATAAATACGTAAAAATAACTCAAATTTGATTCAGGTATTTCTATTAATTGTATGCCTAAATACTATTATGCTAATAGTCATTATGCCTAGTAACATTATGCGAATTAAATTTATGCTAAAACAAATTAGCCTTCGAGATGATTATGCCAATATAAACTAAAAAAAAAAAAATGCCAATAAAAAAATTGGCAAAGTATTATTATGACAAAACAAATTATGCCAAAACAGTTATGCCAAAGAATATTAGGAAAAAGATCATTATGCAAAAAAAAGGGATCCCGTTTGAGTCAAGTGCTGTGTGTGATTTCAAATACCCACCTACCCATCTACCAACTATGGAGAATCGTAGGTATCACACGGCGATGTGATGGCTAGAGAAGTAGAGACTGAAAGACATTGGTGTCGATTCTGTTGTGCACAAACTAAACTTAATTTAGGCTGGCTCTTTGTCTGGAGTTTACAAGCAAGCAATACGATGAAATTAAATTAGTTTTTGAAGAAAAGTCAAAGCAAATAGATCAACTACAGAAAGAACAAAACAACATGATGCCTATAGTAAAAGATTTAACTCTTAGATTGAATCAGATGGAACAACATGCGCGATCTGGTAACATAGAAATCCTAAATTTGCCTGAGTACAAGTCAGAGAACCTAAATGTTACAGTGAAGCAATTATGTAAAGTGGTATCATGCCCGTTGAAAGAAAATGATATCGTTATGGCTACTAGGACTGCTAAACAAAACCCTGAGGGTACGCGTCCTAGGTCTATGACGACCCGATTGGCGCAGCGGTAGTGAGGCTGCCTTACGTTCTTAGGGTCCTGGGTTCGAATCCCGGTCGGAGCAAATGTTTGTGTGATAAGCATGGACATTTGTTTCTGAGTCATGGATGTTTATATGTATAATAAGTATGTACTTACAAACAAAAAGTATCTATGTAGTATATCAACTATCTGGTGTCCACGACACAAGCCTCGTTGCTTAGTGTGGCACTAGATGGCGCTGTGTGTAATGTCCCGCAATATTTATTTATTTTTATTTTATCTATAGTGGTTAAACTTTCTTCTCCTGCTGTTCGCGACGAAATTCTAGCTGCCGTGATTAACTTTAATAAAGCTAATCAGACGGATAAGCTCAACACTGCCCACCTGGGCGTAGCAGGAGATAAAAAACCTGTCTATGTGGCTGAGCACTTAGCCCCTCATAATAGAACTTTACACCATGCTACGAGGATGGCGGCCAAGGAGAAGAACTACAAATTTGTATGGGTGCGTAATGGTCGTATTTTTGCAAAAAAAAGCGAAACATCTGAACGTCTTCTTATAAAAAACATGGACTCTTTGCTTAAATTAATTTAACACTGTTGCCTTATTTTTTTGAATGTTTAATGAACAAATAATATAAAATTCGCAGATTTCCAAATTTATTACCAAAATACCAGAGGTTTGAAGACAAAAACGCATGATTTGTATCACAATATTTTAATGAATGACTACGATGTTATAATTCTTACGGAAACTTGGCTCAATGAGGATATATCCAGTACAGAATTATTTGATGACCGTTACGATGTATATAGAAGAGACCGTGAACTGAATGAGCTCTGTAGGAAGAAGACTGGGGGTGGGGTACTGATCGCTATTTTAAAAAAACACAATTCTGTCGACATGTCGTTTCACAACAGCTTGTGTGAAGATCTGTGGGTTAAAATTCAAGTTAAAACAAAACACAAAGCAATCAGTCTTTGTTTTTGCGCGGTCTATATCCCATCGCCAGTTAATATTAATGTTCTGGAGCATTTCCTTGAGAATGCAGGCAAAGTCATTAGTACAGAGGGTAATACTTTCATTGCAGGAGACTTTAATCTGACTAACATAAACTGGCTCAATAACGATGACAGTAGCTTCCTAGTCCCTGAAACCACAAATTGTTTAATCAACCACCTTTTTACTGAGTTTATTGCGTTGAATGGTTTAGAACAGTTTAATTGTGTCAGGAATGATAAATCAAGGGTCCTAGATCTAGTCTTAGCTAATATACCAAATGTTATGGTGAACAAATGCAATGATCCTCTATCTAAAATAGACATACATCACCCTCCTCTAATGATTAATTTAGATATACAACCTGAGAGAACTCTGAACTGCAATATGTTGCCTACCCGTAACTACCACAAGGCTGATTACGAAGCCATAACACAAAATCTGGACTCTATTAACTGGACCACAACATTAGAAAGCTGTGAAACTATGGATGATATGGTTGAAATATTTTACGAAAAGATCATGAGTGCTATAAGCGACCACGTTCCTTTTTCATATAAAGTAAATAATAACAAACATCCACCGTGGTTTACGAAAGATCTCATTAAACTACTCAAGCAAACATACAATTTAAGAATACGAGTTAAAAAATATAATAACGCTATGGATAAGGTTACTTTAGGGTTGTTGAAGGAGAGGTGCCGGTTATTAAATAAATCATCTTACATGAACTATATTAAAACTATAGAAGCTAGAATAAAAACTAATTGTAAATACTTTTGGACATACATTAAACATAAGCGTAAAAATAAAAGCACAATTCCGGAAAAAATGATCTTAAACAATGAAGTAGCTGACAACAGCACCGATATCTGTCAACTATACGCAAAGAACTTCTCATCGGTGTATAATCGGAACCACCCGCAACAGCAAACTAATACATCGGACAGTTTATTACATAGTGGAAGTCTGAATGTTTTAAGTCACATTACACTTACAGAGGATATGGTTGCTAGCAAACTGAAATGTCTGGACGTACACAAAGGACCAGGTCCTGATGAGCTTCCCCCAATTCTTCTTGCGAAATGTGCGAAGTCATTTGCTACTCCCTTAACCTATATTTTTAACCGCTCACTTCATTCGGGTTGTTTTCCAACCGCGTGGAAAAGGGTCAAAATAGTCCCTATTTTTAAAAATGGTCGCAAAAACAACATCCAAAATTATAGACCAATATCAATAATCTCCATTATCCCTAAAGTTTTTGAGTTGTTAATCTATCCCAATCTGTACAGCCACTTGAAAAACCACATAGTAAGTAATCAGCATGGCTTTTTTCAGGGAAGATCAACTCATACCAATTTGATAGCTTTCGCAGAAAATGTGATGGAGCATGTGGACCAACGGATCCAGGTTGACGCAGTGTACACTGATTTTAGTAAAGCATTCGACAAAGTAGACCATCAACTGTTAATTCAAAAACTTGAGAACTTCGGAATTCACGGTCCTCTATTGCAATGGTTTCAGTCCTACCTTAGTGATCGTATGTCGTACGTTGTTTTAAATGGAACCCGATCTGAGGATTTTCATGTGACGTCTGGGGTACCCCAAGGTTCCCACCTGGGGCCCTTGCTTTTCAATCTTTTTATAAACTCCATTATCCACTGTTTCCATCACGCAGCATCTTATCTATTTGCAGACGATCTCAAATTGACTCTGCCTATAAAATCTATGCAAGATTGTTATTTACTACAGGCTGACTTAGACAGATTAGTTGAGTGGTGCAAAGAAAATAGGATGAGTTTAAACATTCAAAAATGTTTTCATATCAAATTTTGTCGCAATAAAAACGTTCATAGCACGAAGTACTCAATTTTGGGCAACATTCTCAAGGAAGTGAATAGCATCCGGGATCTGGGTGTCTTGATGGACAGTAAATTGACGTACAATAACCATATTGATAAGATAATATCCAATGCAAACAAAATGCTAGGTTTTGTATTGAGGACCTCAAAACCGTTCAGCAACCCTAAGACTAAAATTATTCTATACGAGGCGTTGGTTCGCAGTAATCTGGAATACTGTGCACAGGTTTGGTCACCTCATTACAACGTTCATAAGCAGCGTATTGAGCGAGTCCAAAGGAGATTTTTGTATCATTTGTCTTTAAAAAACAGAACCGCGCAACAATTAAAATCTTACAAGGACCGTGTTCTTCACTTTAAACTTCAAAGT
This sequence comes from Xestia xanthographa, assembly GCA_905147715.2. Lineage (NCBI taxonomy): Eukaryota > Metazoa > Arthropoda > Insecta > Lepidoptera > Noctuidae > Xestia > Xestia xanthographa. The sequence goes on along the minus strand of LR990667.1, from coordinate 13,759,448 downwards.
CTAAATAATCGCAGAAAAGTACTGGATTTATGCTTCCTTCATAAATTAATGACATATAAAATAAATACTGACCTTCTAACAAAAATATCGATCAATGTTCCTAGCAGGTTACCCCGATCACATACCTATAATCTGTTCAGACAACCTATGCACAAAACCAATTTAGGTGACAACTCTCCCCTTACGAGAGCAACCAAATTGTATAACGCTATATGGCGAAAAGCTGAACTCGACATCAATCACGATAGTCTGAATATATTTAAAAGGAAATTATATAAACACTTTCAGTTGGAGGACATTTGAATTATCATTCCATTATTTAGGTATAATATATCATCACAATCTTAATTTAATTCTAATTTAATTTAATTAGTATTTTAATTTAACTTAATAATTGTATGTTAATTTAATTTGTATTTATATATTTTTTTTATCTCAATTCCAAATTCGTCTTGACATATGTAATTAAATTTGAATATTTTAATCTTTAATAGTAGCATGATTGTTTAATTGTATAATTGTACCTATTTATTCCTAATTTTAATTTTAATTAAAATATATGTATTTAGAGCATGTGTACTCGATAATGTGTAAGCTGTGGTTACCTGTAATTGAGTGTGCGTTACAAGACCATGTATTCTGTAATAGTTTTAATTTATCTAAGAAATTGTAATGGTGCTCGTTGGTAATCCAAAATAAATAAATAAATATTGTTTATACAACATCATGACGTAACATCGCGCCTGTATGCTCTGAGGGGTACGCAGATGTGTACAATTCACCCAAATTTTAACAGTTTAGGTACCTATGTTAAGTTCCATTTATTGGGGTTAAGCCTATTACCGTGACATGTATTGTTAACAATGTAAAATAAATGCATAGCAAATATTTGTATAGGATATTACAACTAAAAATAGAAAAATAAAAAAAAACTTTTTTGCAAAAAAAATAAAGCTGACTTCAAAAAACACATAAAACAAAAAAGGGAAAAATAACTTTAGCTTCAGAAGTCGGTGACCTTTGTTTGATTCATTTCGTTTTTTTTTTTCGTTTAATTTTTCACTTTTTTGTTTTATGTGTTTTTGATGTCGGTTTTTTTTTTGCAAAAAAGTTTTTACCTGACTGTTTAATGATTGATCCTCTTTCTTTGAGACAAAATAAAACAATTCAATTGAGACTTTTAATCTGTTAATATCTACGCAAAAAATGTTTGAGACGTAGAAATAGGGTAGATGACTTAAAAAAAATCTAATTAGTCCGTCAGATAGACTTCTAAAAAATATTGGACACATAATTTTTTTTTTGTTACGTAAATCAAAATTGACGAAGATACGACGCTTTTAAAGTGAACAATGTCACGCCGTGGGATAATTTTTTGTGCATTCTGACGTCACGAGCCACTACTCCTGAGTTTTGATATGTTTTTATCTTTGTCAAAATTCATTGATTTATAAAAACAAAAAATACCTACGTGTCCATTATTTTCCAATTCTCTAACTGACGGACTAAATAGATTTGCAATTTTTTGATGGTGGAAACTAGCCTGTTACGTCTGATAGTTACCTACTTGTTGTATCCCAAAACTAAGTAAAATGAGCATTAAATTGTGTCCATTTTGGGACTCAACAAAGACACACTAAAAACTGGAAAATAACTTTTATTTAGGAAGTCGGTGATTTTTGTTTGTTTCATTGACATATTACGACCGACTTCCGAAAATAAAATTATTTTCCACTCTCCATTTTTTTATGAAAAAAAAGTGCATCTAAAGCCCTTGTCCATTTCTATAGTGGGGTGGTGGAACGTAGAACCAATACTAAAGAGTTTAGAACTGAAATTCAGCGAAGCAATAATTGTTTGCGACTTTAAACGGATGTCCAAAATATAGCGAGCATTTTCCGCTTGGTGGAAATGGATCCTGATGGGCCACCACTGGGCCACCACCTGTCGGGGCCGTCTATCAGCCGGCTTATTTATAATTAGTAATTCATTGCAAATCTTTGATCTTTATTTGAAGTCATATAAGCAGTAAGTAAAAACATAGCCAGATTACGACTAAACTTCTTGTGGGTATTGTAAAAATCTTGGCGTGATAAAAATATTTGATATTCACTTTAGTTACTAGAAGGTAGTCACAAAACAAATCCAACAGGTTCTGTCTTATGAACAGAGAAAACAAAAATTTGTAAACTAGTGTAATATGTACATTGCAACTCCTTTATCTATATTTGAAGTCATTTAAGCAGTAAGTAAAAAAAAACAGTTCTTACCATTGTCACTTGCTTCAGTTTTAAACACTACAAGTACTAAAAATATGAATAAATGCCACATTTTTGTAGGTTATAATTACTCGTCGATTAATAGTAATTGTTGTAATTCTAATGAGGTTACGGAAACAGGCTTCGCATAATATATTGATTTATTTCTGAAATAGTGTGACCATCATTGCGACTTTTAAGGATAACTGTTTTGTTACCTAACAACTAGTTACTTAACATGCGGTACAAACGATTCTATGCTCAGAGTTAAAGCTATTCTTATAATGTTTGAGAGGCATACATAGGTATGATGCCGCATCTTACGCAGTCAACAGGCCATCGGCCATCCATTAAGCGGATGAGGATCCCACCTAGTGTCACTTATGTATGTTTTAAGACATAAGCTTGGAATATATTGAAGCTGGAAGCTTCCATTGGATGCAAGATGCACGGGACCGGTCAATGTGGCGACACTTGAGGGAGGCCTATGTCCAGCAGTGGACGTCTTTCGGCTGAAATGATGATATTGAAGCTGGCAAACGGTCTTCAAAAACTCAACAGTCTTAAAAAATGTTGTAAAATAATTTATATTTATTTATAAGCTTTTATAATATTTAACTTACACAATGGGCCTTATCAGTAGGCTTAAAGTCACCCAAAGGGTAATGGAGAGGGCTATGCTCGGAGTTTCCTTGCGCGATTGAAATGAAGATATCCGCAAGAGAGCCAAGGTTACCGACGTAGCCCGAAGAATTGCCAAACTTAAGTGGCAGTGGGCAGGGTACATTGCTCGCAGATCGGATGGCCGATGTGGCCTAAAAGTTCTGGAGTGGTGACCGCGAACTGGAAGACCTCCCACTAGGTGGACCGGTGACCTGGTGAAGGTTGCGGGAATCCACTGGATGCGAGTCGCAAGGGACCGGTCAGTGTGGTAACACTTGGGGGAGGCCTATATTCAGCAGGATGGTGTCCCCGGCAAAGATGGTGTGACAATGATCTAGTTTGCGGAGCGAATGCGGTCAGATATGGCAAAAGTTAGAGACGTTTGGAAGGAGAAAGGGGATGCTAAGGGGATGATGTATATTTGTTAGTGTGTTTCTTATTGTGTCAAATCTTGCAACTGAATTTCAAACCAATGAGGGTTTTCTTTTTAGCTCTTCCCTAGTCGCTGGATAGATGGCGCTAGGAGTTAGTATGATAATGCAAGCAACGGAACCTGAAAAACTGATTTTAACAAAGCGCGAGAAAACTAGGTTATATTCCGAAGGTTAAGCAAATGAAAGTGTCAGTCAACGAGAGTATGTGACCTGACACAATGTTTTTTTTTTCCAAGCGTTTTGGCTTTGGCACCAACTATCATAGTAAGTTCAACGGCATCTATAGAGTTCTTGGAAACTAAGTTTTTTTTAATGCCTCAAAAAGAAAACCTCTCATTCCTCTCAACCAATTTGATCTGAAAGCACAAACTTTTGGTTGGGTGATTATACATATTTATGACAGACATTAATTAATTAGAATAATTAATACACTAATAGTACACATAAATACTTACAACATTTAATACTTATTTGCCTTTTTTTTAACTTTAATACTTTGATTACTTAATACTAGCGCTTGATGGCGCGTCTCTTCCTGTCTGCTTCAACTTTCGGTATCTTGGTTCAGTCGTGCAAAGCCCCTGTTTCTTGGTGGTCATACTGGCATGTCATACCAATATGACCAGTCAGAATCGCTTAAAATAGTCCCAATCGTTCCGATTTCGATGATCGAGTTTATGGCTCTCGGTTCCAGAACGATCTAAAAATAATGGTGTATATTTATATTTATTATGTACAAGCTTTATTTTCTTCTTAAAACCTATTTAAAAAAAAAGTTTATTTGAATAAATTATTTTTTTTTCTGTCCCAAGGCAGTCCCGTTTCATGGTTACTCTAAGTGTATCAGGTAAATTCATTATTAAACCCTATTACAATTATTTATAATTTAAATTATTGTCATTTGAAAATTGGCATGGAATAAACCCAACAAATTTAGAACAAACAGGAAAACCAAAAATAGAGTTATTTTTGGTTTTGGATTTCCTGTTTCATGCCATCCTTTGTGTTCAAAAACGCGGTCAATAATGTACTTTTCAACACACTTGCTCGTAAAGTGAGCCTTATTACATCGTTCTTAGGGCCATAAACCGAACTATAACACACACGTGCTTAATAATATTACACACTACTTAGTGCATAATAGAGTTATCCCTAGAAAGTTAAGTTAGTACCTAACTGCAAATAATATGCAAATACACAGAGCATTTTCAATTTAACCGGGTAATACAGTTTTTTTTTTTGTAACAACAAAGAGATTTTATGCCGCTGAAAATCCACTTACTTTTTTGGAATAAATAAATGTGTCCATAATAAGACGAAAAAAAATATTATTATTATATAATTTATTATCATATATATTATTTATTATTATCAAATTATTTATAATTCACAATAATTTGTAAGAAAATATTTGCATTTTATTACTAAAATTATAATTTTGAAGTAGGCTGTATGTAATCAATCACCATACATATGGCGCGTGCAAAAAAAAAAAAACTTGCGCGCCATTTCCCATAATTATTATCATATTTTGTTTGTATCGATCGCATTTGTTGCTGTGTGGTAAAACGGTTTATGCATACATGTTTGTTTTTTCCTCACAAGTGTGTTGAAAAAGTGCGTATGAAACTCGTGAGCAACTTGCTCATTAGACACTCGGCTGATTTACGCCCTCGCCTACGGCTGGGGCTGCAACCCGCAGCTTTGTGTATAATGGGCAACTTTCCTCACGATGTTTTCCTTCACCGTTTCGAGAGCAGTGGTGATGAAATAAATTACACAAAGTAATACGCCTGCCTGGGTTCGAACCCATGACTTACTGTTCGTAAGTCGGGGCCGCCACCACTGGGCCACCGCTGCTCACCGGCATGTCCTAGAACCAAAAAATTCGAAGACATGTGACATCTATCAATCCGCACTGGGCCCGCGTGGTGGATTATAGCCCATTCCCTCTCATAGAGAGGAGGCCTGTGTCCCAGCAGTGGGAACATTAATAGGCTGATGATGATGATGAGCAACTTAACTGACTTGTATTTGTATCATAATATACTATGTCCGTAGGGCTCAGTAACCAGATGGCAAGACGGAACTCCGGAACTCTAATAACTTTGTGTCGTCTGTTTGTCATCTATACTAGGTATACTGGATGACATATTTATCACTTTCCAAAAAAAATGGGTATATTAGGTGAACGGAGTAGAAGCTTATGGTATACCTGTTTTTTTTTTCTTTTTTCCATTGCTTAGAAAAAAATTGATGCATCATCAAAAAACGCTACAAATTTCAAGTAAACGCACTGTTTAAGACTTTCACGGTTTTTCACTACACATAAAGTACTTACGGGATAATATCCGTGAATTTCTTTATTTATGAGCTCCCGATATTAAATCACGGATATTGGTGCCGATTCCCTTGTTCACAAACTAAACTAAATTTAAGTTGAATGCATCTTTTTCTTTCTATTTCATTATGAAAAGGACAGAAGATAAATATTAGTTTAATCCTGTCAAATTAGTCAGCACCTGACGTAATTTGATGTAGTTTTAGTATTCAACTTTTTAATCGCGTCTTAAGTCCCCAACCTAAGTCCCCGTGCCTCACCCAGGTGGAGAACTTACGTGAAGCACGGGTCCGGACCCCGCTTACGGTTGTTAAAATTATACCATTAGTTTTCTCCCCGTTTAAACTTTAATGTTTTTTTTTTGCAACATGGTTATCTGACTGACTAACAATATAAATAATGAAATTATTACAACCTTCCGTTACCCCTTTTGCTAATGCCACATATTCTGTCTCTGTTGAATTGTTGATGATAGAGCAATAGGTACAACTAAATTGTTGCTTTGAGCTGAATGTACAAATTGAAGATGCACTGTTTTAGACTTTAACGGTTTTTCACTACACAAATCAAAAGAGAATCACGGATATTAATTATCGCGTAAGTACTATAAGTGTACAAATTGAAGATTTCGTTAACCAACCTTATAATAATGTAATACCGTGGTCCCGGAACACAAAGGGCAATGAAGGAACATTTATTTATTTATAACACATACATTTGTTATAACAGGTAAAACCCAAATTACAAAAGTAGTCATAAATTGCTGAATAATTAGCAATTCCCAAGTAACGGGTCTGGGTAGAAACACAAATTACACAGTGGACAACAATCTAAGTGTCACCCTCTGGAATTCCGCCAAAGAGCAAGAAAATAAGTCTAAACGCCGAGAGACATTATTAAGTATTCTTACTGCACGAATCACTGGTGCAAACTTTAATAAGTTTGTACGGGCTGCTGGAACTTTAATAAATAATAATAATGCATTTATTATCAGGTAACAAAGACCCATAGATAAATACCTTAACCTAAGTATACATACGTTTTATTACAATTGTATTAGTAAATATAACTTAAAACTATGTTAGTATCACTAATTTGCACTAAGTCTTTGTGCGTTCTGGTGGCACTTGTCCGCGAAAGCGGCGAAATACCACATCCTGTAGCCAAAAACTTTCTTCCATCACCTGATGCAGGTAGCATGTTGGTACGCGCACCACAAACGCCTTAAAGTTGACGTTGCGATGCGACTCCAGCAACTGCACTCTCGGAGAGTAATTCAATGTCAATGCCTTTGGCGCACGTACTTCACGATGTCTTCCGCGTCAGTGGTGTAATGGAGACGTGAAATATACACCGGGGTATTCGGCTTCGCAGCACGCAGTTTCATGTTAGGCTCTATAGGAGCCTTGCCGCAGCGGTTCTTCCAGCTACTCTGACGGCGCTTCCTCCTTTGCACCGTCTTAAAGCCGTCATCAGCCCGTTCCGTGTCCTTTGAAGACATAGGCTTTACGGGGGGAGCAGGGGGTGTGACCACCGGGTTCGATGGTCGCATCGGTCGGGCAGCGCTGCGGGGAGGAGCTGCTGTGGCGGGGGCAGGGCAGCGAGGCACACTTGTAGCGCTCATCGCTGGCTCAGCAATCGGCGCCGGCGACAAAACTGCTGACGCAAAACTCGTGACCGACGTATCGAGGCAGCCGACACCTCGGCGCGTATTTACGTTACTTACACGCGCCGCCGGTGACCCAATTAACGCCACTGAGTTGCGCAACTCATCGAGTTCTGAGCGCAGGTCCGCAACGGTGTTCTGGGATGTCTCCAACTTCCTCTGTACATCAGTCAGACTTGCCTTCAAAGAAACAATGTCCTTCAACAGGCTCGTAACGTCGACATGGTCGAATGTGACTGGGGGTAACTTGTTCAGATCCCTCGCCACAAACGTCGGCACGTCGTCTGGATCGGCAGCCTTCAGAAGCGTGATGATGTCTTGCACACTTTTCTTCGTCCCGTCGCGCCGACGAGACACCATCTGGTCGACTTTATTGAGTGACCGGAACAGCAGCTGCTTTGCAGCAGCAATATCCTCCTCGCTGAAGTTCGTTATACAGATCTGGATGGCGGACACCTCGTCCATCACGTCCAGCTTCTGCTGCAGGAACGCCAGCAGTTCATTTGGCACAAGTTTATCACTCATGGCAGTACAATTACGAGCGTCGGCTTGCGCCGCGCTGTACGATATTAATAATAATATGCACCGTGTAGCAACATCCGCCTCAGAGTGCAGCTACGGACGGACTGAGAAAGAGCCTCTCCCTCGGTCCCAACCGTAGCCTCCTGTCTGGAACGAGCATTTCACGAGATTCCAATATTTGTGGATTATTCAGCATACCACGAAAAATCATAAAAACATATAGGTAAACATGCATGGGTTTTAATCAGTAAAAGTCTGACACTGCTTCTTGCTCCGCACAGAGCGAGAGGAGTCATTTGATGATTTCTCATACGAAAAAAAAGGCAGGTCGTGCCTTTGTGTTATATACATTTACATTTCCTTGACTAAACTCCTTATAGTTTAAAAACTTATTTTTTCATGACTATACTCTGTCCAATTGCTAATCTGTCCAGTTGAGAATCTGTCCAGTTGCGAATTTGTCCAGTTGCTACGGATCCGAAAAAAACTCAACGATTTTATTATTGATTCGGGTCGAGAATCATTATGAGAGCAGCGGTGGCCCAGTGGTGGCGGCCCCAACTTACGAACAGTAAGTCGTGGTTTGAACCCAGGCAGGCGCATTGCTTTATGTAATTTATTTATCACCACTGCTCTCAAAAACGGTGAAGGAAAATATCGTGAGTAAACGAAATGTCCTAGAACCAAAAAATTCGAAGACATGTGACATCTACCAACCCGCACTGGACCCGCGTGGTGGATTATAGCCCATTCCCTCTCATGGAGAGGAAGGCCTGCGTCCCAGCAGTGGGAACATTAATAGGCTGATGATGATGACGTGGGAAGTTTTTAAATACAGGGTGTAAACAGACCCTTCACGAAGCCGTCAACCAAGCATTCTGTAGGTACATCAAATACATCGATCATACGAAGTAAACTTTACGCAAAAATTATTCCTGGGGAACGACTTTATTTTTTGGGGTGAAAAATAACGTTTTACGATGAAACTCAATGTACCGCACTCAAAACATTGTGCTGATGGATGGATTGAATGGTCTGCGGGGGTCGTGGAGGTGTTTAAAGTAAGACCTACAGTTAAAAAAATGTGATAAGTTGGAACTTTGACCCTCAATATCTCCGAAACTAGAAGGTTCCCAGTATGGTGTAGAACAAAAAATTATCGCAAAGACGGGGAGAATAAGTGCCTTTCAGCTTCGTTAGGGGTCTTTTTACACCCTTTATGTAGGTCTGTACTTTTGACATTTTGGCTATTTCATTTGAAAAGAAAAGAAAATCAATTAGTTTCAAAAGGTTTCCAAAAGCTACCTAAATGAGAGGTTTTCGTTTTACGGTTTTAAAAAAAAACTTAGTTTTCAAGAACTTTATAGATGGCGTTGAACTTACTATGATAGTTGGTGCCAAAGCCAAAACGCTTGAAAAAAAAAATTGTGTCACGTTACATACTCTCGTTGACTGACACTTTAATTTGCTTAACCTTCCGAATATAACCTACATTTCTCGCGCTTTGTTAAAATCAGTTTTTTTAGGTTCCGTTCCTTGCAATAACATACTTACTCCTAGCGCCATCTATCCAGCGACTAGGGAAGAGCTAAAAAGAAAATCCCTCATTGAGTCAATCGTGCAGTAGTCGAAACTACGGTTCTGTAGACGGCCGAAGGGCAGTGAAAACCCTAAACAGGTATAATTTTAGCAAATTCGTTATTCCATTGTTTGTTCAGTGATGTACAGAATGGACATTCTTTCAAACTTTCGTCGATATGGTGGCTATAATAATAATAATCATTTTATTATCAGGCAACTAGGCCCATAGATAAAATACACAAAATACATTTAACAACAATTATAAACTAATACATATTTTAAACCTTATTGAGACTATAACTATACACGCAACGTTGTCGGCGTCGTGTTTCGCTGCGTGGTGTCGCGTAATCGCCCTCGGAAACGACGATATACGACACCCTTCGGCCAAAAGTCCTCCTTCATGCAGGTCTCTAGATGGTAGGTTGGAACTCGTACCACGAATGACCTAAAGTTGATGTTGTGGCGCGATTCCAACCTTTCGACCCTCAGAGTCCAGCTGGTCTTCACTTTCAAATACTGCACCACTTCCTCAGTTGTAGTGGAGTGATGCAGACGTGAAATATACAGCTGCGTCAGTGTGTAATTTCGCCTCAAAAGCGGACATCCTCTTTTTATAGCGGATTCCGATGGATATAACTGTTATACAGTATAATATGAAATACCAATTTAAATATAATACTTAATTTTAAAGTTACAATAGTTTTTTTGAAAGGTCAATGAACTTTGTCAAAATCTTTTTTTGTAGATATTTCCTAAAATAACAAACGCTCACCTTATTTAAAATTAACCATGAATTGAAAATTGTATATATAATGTCGTGTATAAATTACAAGTCTTTACTTTCCCTGGAACGCGAGTTAAAAATTTATTTTGAAATATTAGGAAATAAATTATATAAAATTTTCTATATGACATTAGCATTTTTTTTTACCAACGAAAAACACTCTAGTTATGTAGCTTCTTATAGTAAAAAAATGGAACATTTTACGTACAGGACTTCAGAGTTATAACGTTTCTAAGTTTTTCATCAATTTCTATGGAAATAGGGTTGTCAAGCATGAGTTTACTATAAATAAGTAAACTCATGGAAAAATGTATGTTATTGAAAAATCACACAATATCTACTAAGTAATAAATTTTCTAAACACGTTTTTAATATTGAACCTCCTCAAGATAATTTTTGAGTTTTTGAAAGAAAAGGGAGAAATAAACTGGACTTATTTGGTATGACATAAACAAAAAAAAATTGAAATGAGAGTGTACGGGTTATCTTCAGTGTCTGAAATAATGAAAAAAATACGACGAAGCGCTTCGAGAAAAGGTATGTTTTGCCCTTGCAACAGTCCTACAAATTTAATACACAATAGTCCAATAATAAAAAAGCGCGCGAACTTGACACATCAGCCGACGCGCAATGCTGCAATCACACACATTATCGAGAGACTATCACTTTGATTCATACCACATAAATAAATATAAGAAGCCTTAAGTATTTTTTATTGAAATTGAAAAGAAGTCGGACGAATACAAATAAAAGGAAACCATCAGGAGGTTCCTGGACACAGATGCAAAGGACTCACCGAATCATTTCTATCCATTATCAATCCCCTTATATCCAAGAAATAGGTAAATAACTTAATGATAAGTTTTTATATTATAAAAATAAGATATAGTTAGAGACATAATATTTTCGGAGTTTTAAGAGATCTTTTCTTTGACTTCTATCATCTACAAAACCTTAAAAAAGAAATTACGACCATCACTGAAATAAACCATCGACTTGAGTGACAACCCTAACTTAAAATTTTAAAATTTTATCTCCGAAGTCCTATGTTTAAAACATTTAGTTTTTTTTGTCGAAGTAATAGTTACATCAACTAATAATTTGGCATTTAAAAAAAAATGCTAATAATGCAGGACATGTCAGAAAAAAATATGAACTAAATAACAGAAAAAAAATGTTTTCGCCCAAACCAGACGAGATTTTTTAACTTTTTTAATATTAATAGGTGCATAATATGTTTAAATCATAACCAAAAACACCCAATGGAAAAAACGATTACATACGGAAATAAAATGTTTCTATGGTTTTTATGGACTTTTTTCGATTTTCAAAATTTCTCGACTACTATGATAGATAACGACACCGGAGTTTTACTAGTAGATTTGTTCGATTAATACCTTTCTAAATAGCATATAAAACGAGCATGTCCGCTTTTGAGGCGAAATTATACACTGTAGGCACAGCAGGACGCAGCAGCATGTTGGGTCCACTCGGTGCGGTACCGCACAGGTTACGAGAACCGGGCTTCTTCTTTTTCTTCCTTTCCACTTTAGTGAAGCCCTCCTCATCAACGCCTCCTCATAGCTATACCTATACCTGTACCTATAGTTTTTTTTTTTTTTTTTCGAAAAAAATAAACCAAAAAATTCGAAGTTCAAATCATACGCATAGGTACTGCGTATAATTTGAAATTCGATAATTTTCATTTTTTTTTCAAAATTTCTCTTTCTTTGTTCTAATAAGAAAAGTTTACTTAGACACTTTTAAGAGACCCGTGCTCCAACTGATGATCAGTAGGTACAGTCAATTATTTAAGAAAAATACTACTTAACCTAATAAAATCAACAGGATTTATAAAAAAAATACTAGGCTACTCGTATCACAAGCTCAAGGTGATATGATTTTAATCATTCTGGATAGGCGAGTGAGTGATGGTTAGGAATCCGAAAATAACGTCCATAGTTCCAACTCTACCACTTCTGTCCATTTGCTAATCTGGCCAGTTGCTCCGGAGGCTTTTTTTCTTACGGAAATCGGTAAACCACCCGTATTCAAATGCAGCCAGTCTTTTACTAGCCCTAACACACAGTGACCAGCAAATCACACGAATCACGATGGATGATTCTGTTTATTACTTTCGTGTTTGTAGTGTTTGTATCTATTCAATAGATATAATACATTGTCTCATGTACACGAGGGAGGGGATCGCTGTCAATCGGTTAGTCTAACGACAGACGCCGTGAGAGTAGGACGTACGCTTGAGCCCTTGCCTGCGTGTAGTAGTGAGCCAGTGAAACTGATTAAGTAGTGATAGTGAACACTACAAGTGGCGACGAGGATAAAGGTCAGAAATTCAAATAATAATACTTCGTGGAAATTTTCAAAAAAAAAAAAAAAAAAAAAGTGGGTAGTAAAGGTAAAGATACCGGACTCTATTTGATACATAATTCAGGTAAATTAATTATTTGTTTTCTATCATGTGTAATGCAGTGTAAGACATGCACCCTCTAAGGGCAATGCAAAATTTAAATCAAATTAATAAGTTACAAAATATTGATTCTAATTACTTATTACAATCTGTTACATTAATTTTGTTAGTTTTATACTAAACATTATCATTATTACAAGCGTATTTTACAAATACCTACTTCTAAATGTTGAAGTAAATTAGTTTTCGAATCTCAGAGTTGCAGTATTTCGCTGTTGGTAGGACGTTTCGCGAATAGGACATGTTTTCACGATGACATTTTGCGAATGAGACATTCTGCGTCAGATCCGTCAGGGATAGTGCATTTTTTCATGTAAAAAATATCACAATAGTTTCGCAACGGTCCATTCGGATTTTAAACATAACGTCAAAGTCGTCGAGAATCGCGCGGGAGACGCAAAATTATCGGTGCTAAAGTAAAGATATTTCCGGTTGTGGACGAGTGTTGCGAGTGAATTAGTGATTTTATTGGGATTAAAGTGTAAAACTAGTGTAGGTGTATGCACCCGGATTTCAACATGGGGTGAGTACAATTCTATTTCAATGTGGTTTTTAGTCTTAATGCTATCATAATTTACTAAATTGTGAGGCCAGTTCTGTGTAAAGAGGGATAACTATCGCATTGAACATTTATACTCGATAATAGATTTCATCCAAGATATGTACAAAAGGTCACCACAATCTTATAGTTATTATTGGACTTAATTAATTAGCCATACTTACCTAAAAACAACCAACCAAACGACTAAAAACCAACAACACCAAATAGCCAACTTAAAAGAATTACCATTTTAAAAGGTTTTGAGTTTTACTTCTCGGTCATAGCATACCGTTTTAACAAGACAGTCCAAAAAGTCATATTTACTTTAAAAAAATAAGTGCTAAAGTCCGTTAGTGACTTGTAATAACTTTAGCTATGTGAATTATTGATGACCTTCTAATTCTTTTTATTGGAATGATTATTATTCAATAATTTACCTCAAACAGTTTTATCCAATAATGAAATTACAGACATTTGCTGTAAAATAAGCTGAGTGATGTACCTAATTGAATTTATTTGGTGTAGTTGAAATACAAGTACAATCTAAATTTAATTTTAAAATCTACTTGATAATGGTTATTATGGTATTTTACTCTAAAAAAAAAAAATATTATTGAGATAGCATAAACAAAAAGCAATCGGGAAACGTTAGTTTCAGTTCATAAAATAGCACTATAGAATCTAATTGAGACACTTTTCAAAAATTGGTGTAATACGGTTACAAAAAAAATAAAATAAAATATAACGGAAGGAGAATGACGAGACTAGGACAGAGGACTCGTTCATTGGTTACAATCATGGCTGGTGGAGTGGGGTCCTGGTTTTGATTCTTGGGAAGAGCCTTGTTGGGTGTTCATTGGGAGTTTCAAACTTCAAATTCAATTACTATTTAATATTATTTAACTATGTTTTATCGAACGGCATGTACTAGTGTGGCTCAGTAAACAAAAGAAGGAATTATTTTGACATAGTTTTATTATTGTAGTCCAAGTTACATTTCCATTAAATATCGGAAATACATACCTACGAAAATTTAGGGTCAATTCTAGATGTTTATTCAATTGAAAATAAACTTTTATTTTAGATTTCCATTAAATTGGAATATTTAGGTACCTACAAGGAACAAATTAATTGTGGATTGTCATTCAGTTGTAAATAAACTTTAATTTAGATTACTTACCATTAAATTGGAAGTATGTACATAACCTATGTGGTGTAAACAAGAAGTTCATCATCATCATCATCAGCCTATTAATGTTCCCACTGCTGGGACACAGGCTCCTCTCTTTATAGCCCAACAAGAAGTCCATTAAATTGAATTTGGAACATATTTGGCTTCTTTTAAATAAGAGGTATAGTACCTGTATGTAGGTACTTCTTGCACTGTACGTAGTGACTTTTATTAAATTAAAAGTATTTTGACGCTCATTAAATTGAGTGTATTTTCAGGTTGACTTTTATTAAATTAAAAGTATTTTGACGCCCATTAAATTGAGTGTATTTTTAGGTTGACTTTTATTAAATTAAAAGTATTTTGACACCCATTCAATTGAGTGTATGTTCAAGTTGACTTTTATTAAATTAAAAGTATTTTGACGCTCATTAAATTGAGTGTACTTTCATGTTGACTTTTATTAAATTAAAAGTATTTTGACGCCCATTAAATTGAGTGTATTTTTAAGTTGAATTTTATTAAATCAAAAGTATTTTGACGCCCATTCAATTGAGTGTATTTTCAGGTCAACTTTTATTAAATGAAAAGTATTTAGACGTCCATTCAATTGGGTGTATTTTCAGATCGACTTTCATTAAATTGAAAGTATTGTATTTTTCTGGCTGGTGTGGATGTGCTATTTACTATACGCACCACCGTCTACTCCTTGGGGGATTGCAGACTTGATGTACTTGAGTCATGCGATGTAGATACTAGCGAAAAAATAATATTAATGTGCGATAAATATGGAAAATGCAAAGTAAATCACACGCATTGGCTGAATTGAAGCTTTCAAGCAGTGTGTAAGGTACAGTTACAATAATTGTTGTCTTATACAATGTGAAAATGAACATGCTAAATTAATTTTAAAAGATACCAGTTTGTAACAGTTCACTATTGATTGGCATATGTTAAATCGATTAGATCGATGGTATGCTACAAATAAATTATGGGTACATAGGTAACAAAGTAACAAGTAAATACTATGTGACCTTAGTTATGTATTAAATATTTGGGTAGTAAAATTTAAGCTGTAAACAACTGATTTAATTTAGGCAAAATATATAAAACAAACATAACAATAGTACATGTAGTGACAACACTCAGTTAGTTGTACCTATTTTATTTAAGTATATTTGGCTAAATAATAACAGTCGCTCCGTCGATCTTTAGGTTGAGCCGTGCTTGCCTAGGTTGGTCCGTGCCTCGGAGGGCGCGTTGAGCTGTTGGTCCCGGCTGTCATTTGTAGATCTTTGATAGTCGTTGCAGGTAATCAGTGGCCAAAAAGGTCTGACAACCAGCCTTAACAGGTGGAGTCGTGTTGCCCAGTGCAGGCTGAGTGGTGGAGGTCGGATGGGCGTTAGCCCCATGTGAAGAGCTGGTGGAAGAGGAAACCGTCCTAGAACCAATACTTCAAAAGACATGTAACACTTACCACACACTGTTTTCGCGTGGTAGGCTACGGGCATCCATGAAATTGGAAGCATTGGTCATTCATTAAATTGGACGAATTGGGCATCCATTCAATTGGACGTATTGGGCAACCATTGAATTGGAAGCATCGGGTATCCATTAAATTGGACGAATTGGACATCCATTAAATTGGACGAATTGGACATCCATTTAATTGGACGAATTGGGCATCCATTCAATTGGACGTATTGGGCAACCATTGAATTGGAAGCATTGGGTATCCATTAGTGATTTAGTAAACTTAATAGTTGTGGGGCAGATGAGGCGGCGTGGCTGTGCGTAGAGCATCAGGCAGATCCAAAAATAAAAGCAGTGTTGTTTGCAAATGTATTGGCGTTATATTTGTCAAAATATCTCACATACATTTAATCTATATACATTGTAGTCTTTGCATTTAATGTCTTTTATGAACGATTCTGTCAGATTACAATAAAAAATATTAGACGACGACAAAACATTAAAGTACCTAGCAACGATGGACACAAAGACAAGACAAGGCCCATAGAGCAGGGAACCGGAGACGTCAAACTTGTCATCTGTCACCTGTCAACGTCAAGTGTTGAGTAAATGTAAATGTAAAGCATACTAAAATATATTTTAACAATAGTGTCATACATTTTAGTGCGGTACTAACTATAGTGATTGTCAGGTAGTACAAACCTACATGAAATTGTAAATCGTACGTGATCGTGTGTGTTAGGTAGTACGAACCTATATGCAAATATAAATCGTACGTGATAGTGTATAAGGCAGCAAATGCCTTCTGATATTAGCTGACGTATGTAGATATTGAGACGAATTAGTACCTACTCCAAAATGGCTAACTTATTGCCAGCTCCTGAAAAGCTTGATCTCTCTCGAAGGAGACAACGCTTCAGTTGCTTTATGATGAGAGCAGTGAAAAAGGTCCTTTAAAACCTACTTGGACAAGTATTTTATTGTAGAACGTATATACCTAAACAATAAGTAGGTACAGATGTCTAAATTAATAAAATGAATGCTATGTCTTGCCGACAACGACGTACAAAATATACTTAGTAAGACATTCTAAATTAATAAATAAAACGTAAAAATATTTAAAAAAATAACCTACTGGTGATTCCAGCCAGAGATTGGTACTTTCATACAAACTAGTTTTTCGGCTTTACGGTGTTGGCATAGATAGAAAACATCAGATTTTGTACGAAGATATAGCCAGATAGAGAAAGAAGAAGCTTTGCTCTTGTCGGGGCTATCAATCATTTAAACATCTTTCTTTCGAGAAGCAATTTGATTCGTTTACCGGCCACAAAATATCTGAGTTATAATATAAAATCGCTAAAACACAAAGATGCAAGAGACGTTCTCTCAGTATATCTCATACTGGCGGACTTCACGCAGTTTCACCCGCGTGGTTCCCGTTTCCGTGGGGGTACGGGGATAAAATATAGCCTATGTTACTCAGGGTGAATGTAGCTTTCTAATGGTGAAAGAATTCTTTAAATCGGCGCAGGAGTTTTTGAGTTTATTCATTACAAAAAGACACACGAAAGTACAAATCTTTCCTCTTTATGATATTAGTGTAGATTGTATAAATTTAATCCCACCTTTGGTTACGGGGCAGAAACCATCGGGACTTTTCTTTGAGTAATTATGAAGGGAAACAGTAATGTTGTAGTAAAAAAACAAGAAAGGAAAGGAATATGGGAATAGGAAGACGAGATCATACTGACCCAGAGGTTACAGTAGACGATAAAGCTTATAGAAAAGAGATGAAAAGGTCTAATAAACTATTAAGCTACTCCACACTTAGTAGAGGCTATCGGAGGTAATGCTCAAATGGGGTAACTGGGTAAACCCTAAGAAAGTAAAGCATTTTCATTAAAACAATAATTTGACTGATTAAGTAAATTATTAAAAGTAATTCAGTATGATTATTTAACAACACTGATTACGTTTACAATAAATACAATTTGATAAAAAGGAAGGGATGTAGTGTTTGTATCTATTCAATAGATATAATACATTGTCTCATGTACACGAGGGAGGGGATCGCTGTCAATCGGTTAGTCTAACGACAGACGCCGTGAGAGTAGGACGTACGCTTGAGCCCTTGCCTGCGTGTAGTAGTGAGCCAGTGAAACTGATTAAGTAGTGATAGTGAACACTACAGTGTTGTTCTGAAATACTGTCAAAGTTAAACAATTATCATCATCATCATCATCATTTCAGCCGAAAGACGTCCACTGCTGGACATAGGCCTCCCCCAAAGGGGGTTTTTTGCCATAATCGCCACGCTTGGCAGGCCAGTTGGCGATCGCAGTGCGGTAGTTACAAAAACACAGAGAACGCTGCTGCCCATTCTCCGGTAAGTCCCATAGTCGCGTCTTACGACACCCACGGGAAGATATGGGATGGTGCTATTCTTTACGTCTGGCACCATACAGAACAAACAATTATCAGCTTTATTAATTATTGACCAGGTATCTTAATTTAAATTGATTTATTTAAGTATTTTGTGAAGCTCCTGAATTTTGATTATGATCCAAAACTACACCTTGTATTTAAACAATTTTTGTTAAGTCGTCATCTGGAGGTTCTGCAGTAACGGAACGCATTCTTTTTGACATTGACGTCAGTTTGACAGTTGACATTTCAGCTAGAAGAGAAAGCCTCTTTTGTTTCCATTTACGTGTTTCTTTTAGTTCATTTGAATTCGGTTTTTGATTGGTTAAACAAGATATTTTACTAATGACAGCCAATGAAATTCCTATAACGCAAAGGGTACACAGTGTAAGAGAATATTAAACAAATTTTCGTTGAGAAAACGAACTGTAAGTCACTTTTATTGATCGTACGAGACGTACGAAATAATTTGGAAATTCCTATTCACTTTGTTTATTTCTAAATCTTCGGAAAATAAAAATAGCAGGTTATACTAAAATTATATTTCCTCCAACGCTTTTCAAAGTAAAAACCTGGCTAAAAAGTTATTAAACAAAAACGCGACAGAACTTCTATTGTCAACAAAAGAATTTCGTGCAAAAAATACTTCAATTTTAACTACTTTCTCTCAAATAGTGTTATATCTTCAGTCAGTGCGTTGCCTAAAGATGCTGCCGCGTCAGTATTACAGCGAACAAGATTTGAGAAAGCGTCAAATCGACACGCTAAAGATCTTCAATGATCATGTTGTCGAAGTCAACGAAAATGCAGAGTATCGAGTCGAATTCGTCGCTGACGGTAAAAATATGAGCTTAACAGTGTTATTGGGACCTGAATTTCCTAATGAAAAGCCTTCTATATTTGTAAATCCACCCATACCTCACCCCTGGATCGGAGAGAATTCAAACCAAGTTATTGGTGCTCCGGGCTTGCTCAATTACACCTTACATTCCGACTTAGGTCGTGTGGTTCAAGCTATTATAAGAGAATTCCAGAAGGCCATGCCGAAGCTGTCAAATTCTGATGAGTCGAAGAGCAATGATGTCAGTCCTCAGTCAAATTATAGGGGGCAGTCTTTGATGTTTCCAGAGCTTAATGATTGCTGTATTGAGGAGCTGCAGGAGATACTGCAGAATACTGATTTACAGGTGAGATACTGTTACTACAGTAAAATAATTAATTGATAATGAAATCTATATTATTATTTTAAAGAGGAAAGATTTGAATAGAATAGAATATATTTTTATTGTAAAAACATGAGTATACATCAAATAATAAGTGCAAGGTCTTAAAATAACAGGTGGCATGTTTTGCCATTAATGGCGTAATAAATAAATTTTTTTGGTTTAGAATAAACCATAAAAAATAAAATAAAACTTGAGTCTACACAGCAAACTAAAAAATAAGATATTATGCATTTTTGTATGTAACAAATAAACTTAAAAACGACTAGATCTTTCAGCAATGGATAGGTACATTATCAGCGAGTAACATAGGCTATATTATATCCCCGTACTCCCACGGGAACGGGAACCACGCAGGTGAAACCGTGTGACATCCGCTAGTAGGAAATATAATAAGAATGTGACAGTTACAGGTAGTAAAGTCTGACAATCCGTCTTACAAGGGGTATCTTATTACCCAATACTAACAGAGTAGTGGAGATCAGATAGGCAGTAGTTCCTTGTAAAATACTGGTATTTAGCTACATCGGTTAGACTGGAAGCCGACCCCAACATAGTTGGAAAAAGGCAATACAGAAATGAAAAAAAAAACAGTTTAACAGGCCTACCTTTACTTTAGCCTCCACAAGGATAGGGCCTCCAAAACTTGTTTTTTTTATGCATAAGAAAAAATACATTCTTTGTGTCCATGACTCGGTTCAGGGTCGGGGACACCATACGAGAGGTTGTACGGTTAACTCTATGTTACACCTTGTATACATAGACGACCTGATTGGCGCAGCGGTAGTGAGGCTGCCTTACGTTCTTAGGGTCCCGGGTTCGAATCCCGGTCGGAGCAAATGTTTGTGTGATGAGCACGGACATTTGTTTCTGAGTCATGGATGTTTATATGTATAACTAGCGGACGTCCCGCGGTTCCACCCGCGTAGTTCCCGTTCCCGTGGGAGTACGGGGATAAAATATAGCCTATGTTACTCGTGGATAATGTAGCTTTCGAATGGTGAAAGAATTTTTTAAATCGGTCTAGTAGTTTTTGAGCCTATTCATTACAACCAAACAAACAACCAAACAAACAAAGTTTTCCTCTTTATAATATTAGTAAGTATGGATAAGTATTTATTTACAAACAAAAAAAAAGTACCTATTTATGTAGTTTATCAACTATCTGGTGTCCGCGACACAAGCCTCGTTGCTTAGTGTCGCACTAGATGGCGCTGTGTGTAATGTCCAGCAATATTTATTTTATTTATTTATTTATAGTTATGTTTTTTCGTCTGTTTCAAAAAATAATTCCGTGTCCATTTATTGATTGCCCCAGTGCCTCCACACCTTTAAATCCGGCCCTTCATGCACTCGTATTAATTTATCATCTTATTTTCCAGGATAAAATAATAGAAGTGAACCCTCAGCTTGCGGAACTGGATCTTGAAACAGAAGAGTTGATGAGCAGCATCGAGCTCATTGCGCAGGAGAACATCGTTAAACAACAAGCGCTGGATGATTTGAAGACTGAAGTTATTGATCGTATATCAACTATTGTGCAGATGAAAATGAACTTTGAGGAGTTAAATAGGTAACCAAACAAAGACTTGTCTGTATCAGCTCCATACCCTAGCCAATGTTAGGTACCACATCAAAGACAGTAAAAGGTGTAATTGGGTATAATAATAGGGAATATGCATAAATTTTCTTTTTTTTATTTAGCTAGGGAATGTTAAAGTACTATAAAAATTATGACAAAAAGCGAAAACAAGACAAATCGGCCAAACAACAGAAAAGTTAAAACTGTTTAAACTTTTGTTACTATCTCTTTCTAGATAAACGGAATTTATTATGAATTTTGTGCGTCGATGCAGCGAATGACGTCATTCGCTGTATCGGATCTCTCTGTCTAATCAGCAGTTTCAAATGCTTATAACTTAGTATTTTTTATAGATATTAAAAAAATAATTTCACTTTGCTATTTCTGATGTTAATACGCTTTGTTTAGAGTGATAAAAAAAATCATGCATATACCCTATTGGATCACAAGAAATAAATTACAATTATTTAGACACTATGAAAATAACGTAAGCTGCCCCGTCGCAAGCCAACCAACAATAACAGGCCCCTAGCAATGGGGTTGCCAGATCTGTCGCCAACATCTCTCCCCCTGGTAGAGTATGGAGCTGATACGGAAGTCTTCATTAGGTCTTTCCCTAATTGAAAATATACCAAAAGTATTAAATGGCAATGTAATCATATAGGTATCAAGAACTAACTGCGTTCTGTAGAACGCAGTTAGTTCTTGATACCTATTACATTGCCATTGGTCAGATAGGCAGTTGCTCTATGTAAAATACTGGTATTCAGCTGCATCCGCTTAGACTGGAAGCCGACCCCAACATAACCAACTTCAATCTAGTTGGGAAAAGGCTAGGCAGATGATAATGATGGGGTAACCATATGGGTCAGAAAACAGATCTGTCATTGATGTTAATTAATCGATCCTGTTCCTAATACTGATCAAAAACTTCTATCGGACAAACCATCATTGTTGTATTAAAAAGTCAGAAATCGCATTACTTAAACTAAAAGTTCTTCTTCATGTTGATGATTCCCATTGTTGCCACATTACATATTTTTTTCAATTCAATTTAATTTATTACGTATTAATTTATCCTATCAAGTTATTTAAATTATTCGTATTCATCTGGACTGCCGACATACGTTGCTACTAACTTAGTCTGAAGATATTTAATATGCTACTAACAAAGTATGGACATTACCAAGTCTGAAATAAACATTTTTTTATTATTTTATTATTATTATTTATTTGAATTTGTTTCGACCAGAACTCAGCCACGTCGACGGCGTTGGTGGTGGCTTAAGATAGGTCCCTTAAAATACAGGTGAAGTTACACAAAGAGCAGATGTTGTTTGACCTGGTGGCCTACCATGACGTCTTAAAGCAGGATCGTTTTATTCTTGTTCCAGTGTGGGTAAGAGACGGAGCTATAGAGGACGGCTAGCGCCATCTCTTCCCCTCACTGGAATAAAATTAAAACGATCCTGCTTTAAGACGTCGTGGTAGGCCATCAGGTCAAACAACATGTATTCAACCAAAAAAGTTGCATACTGTGAAGACAGTATGCAACTTTTTTGATGATCATTTGTCTTTTATTAATTTTTTTGCCTGCAATGATTTCAAGTGAGTTTTTGATCAGAAACCAGGCTACATTAACCAAGAAAAAAAAAATTTGGTTTAAATTTTCAAATAAAATGTATGGGAAAATGGTTAGCCGTTTGGTATCCGGCAGAGTAGAATAGAACCAACCCATTACACTCACGGGTGTCGTGTAAGGCGACTAATGTCTGAGGCAGAACACCTTGCGCCTCCGTAGACCAGAGAATGGGCAGCAGCGTTTTCTGTTAGTCTTTCATCACTGCGATCTCGAATCCGCCTGCCAAGCGTGGAGTTTACGGCAAATTCCTCCCATGATGGGAGAGGCTTATGTCCAGCAGTGGACGTTATGGGCTGTTGTTGTTGTTGTTGTTGTATGGGAAAAGTTTTTATTTTTGCAATTTTTGACTCGTGCTCCAACCTAGGTTGGTCCCGTAAAAGTTTTTGAACAGTATTAGAAGAAACAGGTTCGATTTGCATCAAATATTTTGTGAAAAATTGCTATTTTCTAGCTAACTACATTTTTTTTTTATCTGTGAATGGTGATCAAACACGAAAAATAATGGATAATCTCCTAAGACTTTTTCGTGTTGCTGCAACGGTTAAGGTAGTTCCCCTTACTGCCCTATTGAACGTATCCATCCTTTAAGTATAAGTACTTCGACCTACCTTTTTATGTCATTGCACTTGGTCAAAATCAAAATATGACTTTTCTCTTTAGAAAACACATGAAGCTAGCAGAGATGTATGATCCGCATCGGATCAGAGATTGTCTGAAGGAAGCCGCGTTGAAGGCTGATGAAGAATCCGAGGTCATAGCAGAGCAGTTCCTGACAGGTTCGTATTGTTTCTCTTGCAATGGTGTCGATTCTGTTGTGCACAAACTAAACTTAATTTAGACTATTGCTATCTTTTACTAAAAGGCAGTGCGAGAAAAGGACGGCTATAGCTATGAACTAAGTTAGAGATGTCAAACTAGTCTATGCCTTGCGCTTCACCGTGATTTTAGTCGACAAGTTTTTACGTGCACCCTTCATTTGTATGGAAATATTAGTTCCAACTAAATTTGCCAGCTCTAAATTACGTCCGTCTCTCTCTCGTTTTATTAGAAAGAAAAAGATAGCAATAGCCTGTTTTAAGTTTAGTTTGTGCACAACAGAATCGACACCAATATATGTATGTTTAACCCGCGATCATAGCGCTTGCAACTGCGTCGAAATATCGGGAGCTCAAAAATAATCTATAATCACGGAAGATATCCCGTAAGTGACATTTTAAGTATAGTTAAGAACCGTGAAAGCTTAAAACAAGTGTTTAAGTAAGTAAATTGCATTTCTTGGAACGTAAATTTCGCTGTACATTACACATAGCGCCATCTATTGCCACACTAAGCAACGAGACAGATAGTTGATATACTACATAGATACTTTTTGCTTGTAAATACATACTTATTATATATGTAAACATCCATGACTCGGAAACAAATGTCCTTGCTCATCACACAAACATGTGCTCCTACCGATATTCGACCTCTGGACCCTAAGAACGTAAGGCAGCCTCACTACCGCCCCCGGCCACCGTAGGCGCGGGCCTGTGGACGGTGGGCTATGGGCTAGCTCGCCGTCCATCCGTCTCATGATGACAGGCCGTGTCGACGGCGCGTTCGTGTTCCACGCGCGCCTCAAAGAGAGTCAGCAAAAGGAAGGGGTCCGTAAAGGCCGATGCCTGGGTTGCGGGACTGTTCGAAAGAGATACCGTGGCCCCGGTACACAAAGGGCGATGGATCAAGGAACATGGATGGGTTTTAATCAGTAAAAGTCTGACACTACCTCCTGCTCCGCCCAGAGCGGGAGAAGTCATTCGATGATTTCCCATCCGAAAAAAAAAGCCTCACTACCGCTGCGCCATTCGTTTCGTCACAATAGTAACGGCGCTAACGTTAGCGTACGTAGTTCTAAGCATCGTCGTTTGTTGAAAATCTCCTAATCTTATTTTATAATTCAAAATAGTTTGACGTCCTTTATCATCAGCCTATTTATGTTCCCACTGCTGGGACACACGGCCTGAGGGTCCTTGGTCTTGATCTTGGGGGTTTGACCTCCTTGGTCAGACTGATACCTAGTTATGGACAATGGACACATCATCTACACTGGACTTGAACTGACTTTCCCCATTTCTCGAACTGGAAATAAAACCCAGAACCCCACACACAGTAGCTGCAATAATTTTACAACCACGACATCAACGAGGCGGATAGGTAAATAAAAATACATAGACTATGTAAGCTCAAAATAATTTTATTCTTTTTACAGGTAAAATGCCAGTTGAGATCTTCGTAGCGAAATTTGCAGAGAAACGAGGCATTGGTCAGGCAAGGCGGGCCCGAGAGGAAAGAATAGCTCACCAGCTGGCACAACTTGACAGAGCCACCACCAAAAGCTAGAAAAAAAACATTCCATTTGACAGCTGTCAATGTCAAAATTGCCGCCAATTTTTGTAAAGATGGCGTCTTTGTATCAGGCTTTGTTGTTGAATGTTGTCATGTGATAGGGCAGTATTTATAATGTACGTTATGTATGGGATTAGTGCAATGTAATTTGAGGATCATAGCAGTCTTCCTATTTTGTATGAGAGTAAGTACTAAATGCAAGTCGTTGGTCCTTCGCCGGATAATTTCTCCCGACCGTCGGATTTCCGTTCCACCCGACTTTAGGAGTAAGGAACGAGAGTGTGCACCACAGTTTGCGCACAAACTTGATACAGTGTTAGTTTTCAATTAAAACATTTAAAATTAAGATCTAGATATCAAACCAAAAGTGCATTTTAAATATTATTGTCGAAAGATTTAAAATAAAATAATAGCATTCATTTGAAAGTGTCCTAAAAATTTCCTAAATCTTAAACCTAGTGGGAATCAATGCACTTGTGTGCGTGCATGCACCGCAAGAATGAAATTTTATATGGCCGGTCATTGAAAACTAACCCATACAGGGTTAGTTTTCAATGACCGGCCATATAACCACCACCAAAAGCTAGAAAAAAAAAACATTTCTTAAGACAGCTGTCAATGTCAAAATTGCCGCCAATTTTTGTAAAGATGGCGTCTTTGTATCAAGCTTTGTTGAATGTTGTCATGTGATAGGGCAGTATTTATAATGTACGTTATGTATGGGATTAGTGCAATGTAATTTGAGGATCATAGCTGTATATCTTGCTGCAAAGACTAGTCTCCGTTGAAATTGAGCATCACTAAAACCGATTAGGACGATTCATCATCTTCCTGCCCCTGTCCCATGTTATTTGGGATCGGCGCAACACGTTTTTTTCTTCCATTCTCATCATTCGTCACTCTATCATTTAGGTATTGCTTTCTCTTTCATATCATTCCTCACACAATCCATCCATCGTTTCTTTGGTCTTCCTTCCACTCCCTCTTGATCCCTCGATTCATCCCTCCTCATCATATATCAAGACAGTCGATTCCCTTTCAACTTTACTGTTCCTGACGCCTTTTTCAAACTGCCTATTGTATTGTATTGTATAACGGGCTGGTGTCCGCAACTCCACGTCAAAGCGCGTATTTTGCGTACGAGTGGGAAATTTATTCGATCCACCCTAACCCGAGAAAGGCCAGCAGCGCCTTGGTGTTGCTGACTATCTCGCGGAGAGTACCTGGGTTACCGAAGTACTTTGCCTTGTATGATGCAACCACTGGGCAGTGCAGAAGCACGTGGGCTGCTGCCTTCCTCCATGCAGGCACGGCACAGGGGCTGTCTGTGACTCCTATGACAAAGAGGTGTTTATTAAAAGAGCCGTGTCCAGTAATGGCGGCTGTAACTGTGCGCAGCTGCGGTTTGTTCAACCGAAGCGCGCGTTTGGTGAGGCGGCCGTCGATAGTAGGAAGTACTTCCTTGGTCTGCCTGCACTCGCCGTGGTCTAAATTTCGTCTAATATTACCTACTCATGCCTTACGGTATCCAACGGTTAGGAGGAAGGATTATTATTACTTTATTGGATTAAAATTCGCTATTACCCATTTTGACAGGATTCCCACCATTTAGAAAATGCTAGAAAAAAGTACTTAATACTTGTAATCAAAAATACTCTCCATTTGCGTGTAAGTGATAATGTTGTATGTTGATTAAAATATTGTACGCGATTGTAAGACGTATGTAGTTACAGAATTATAATCATTAAAATCATCAATACAACCCTCAAAGTTCATAAAGGTGGAAAAAATACTTTTCCAAGGTCGAAATCATTCTTGCACCTTTATGAACTTGGAGGGTTGTATAACTTGTATTGATGATTATAATTCTGTAACTACATACGTCTTACAATCGCGAACAATATTTTAATCAACATACAGCCTAGAATTGGCCTGCAAATTGCAAAAAAACGTAAGAAAATTTGAATTTCGGGGGCTAACCTGGAGCATCAGCCATAACGACCAAAATGTCAGATTCACCTACTGAAAGTTTTTGCCAAGACCGGTGGTTTCGCAATGACAAGGATGATTATAATTAAATGACATGAATGCCCCACGTATTATAGCATTTTTATATTTAGACTGTGAATTAGAAAAGTTGAAAGTAGATTTTCTGAAGACTTCATCGTGAATATTAGGATTTCTGTAAATGGGGACGCCCAAAGTAGTAAGATATTAATTAAAAGTCAACAGACGAAATTGTGGATTGATAACTTTAAACTGTATTCGATTGATATTGTAATATTTGAGTAACAATGTATGTGGTTGCAATTCATGTATTTTAACACCTATTTATTACTATGACTAAGATGTTTAATGTTTACATTTACACAACTTTGTGATAAATTATTATTAAAATAATTCTCATTGATTTTGATTTTTATTATAATATAAAAACAGGAAACTTGTAAACAGGATTGGAAAGCCATGGAGGAAGTCTGCCCAGCAGTCAGACAAAGCAGAATGACTTTTTTAATAACGCCATCTAGCGGTGAATATGGCAACCAGTCTATAGCTAAACTAGCTAGTTTAAGCGTGTAACAAATAGGCGAAGATGCATAAAATATGCTTGGGGTATTCGACTCCGACGTATCGAAGACATCGTGAAATACTAGATTAGCCATAATATTTGAATGTCTGGAATGTGTGTGATTACGTATGTGATAGCGTCCTCTAGCGTTGAGTAGCGGAACTCGTTGATGCACCAAATTGATTTGAATGCAATGATATTCTAATAAATAGATATTATGTTATACACCTACAAAACCACCGAAAAAAGTGTTCCGCGGGGGAGAGTCGGCTCACATACACGCAGTGACGCAGAATAAAGGAAAAATAGGCCAATTGGCTCGTTTTCGAGTCTTCACGATTGCGCGCTCATATGTAAAATAACTGTTTTAGAATATCATTGGTTAAATGGTTTTAGAATAGAATTTTCTTGTCTCAAATATATCTAATTAAAGATACAACATGGTAATGTTAATAGATTCATATTTTTAAAAATTCAATGTTAGTTCTTATAAAGTGGCTTTAATGAATGCCCGCGGTGGTTTTCGCACATCTCCACTTCTTTCAGGAAGTATGTAAATGTTGAAAATTGTACCTTAACACGATATTTTGTGTAAGAATTTTATTGTTAGGTGTAATTTTATTGAACATCCGGCTAAACATAGAAATTAGAGGGGCTACCTATTTGCTTTGAAGGAAAACAAAGTGAGGAAACTAGTACCTACTTAGGCAGAAGAGATATTTCTCGACGACATGTAAAGCCAAGCCAGAGGCGGCATTTAAAACTCTGACACCCACTAATAACCACACGATAAAAAAAATAACTTACTCTCCATTTCAACTGTGTGGTGTCAAGTCAACAGTCTCAAAGTAAAAGGGCTGTGCCATACGGACGGTCAGACGGACAGTACGAATCTGTAAAGGTCCCGTTTTTGCAATTTATAAGAAAAAGCATTTATTAGCCCGCACAGGACAAAACACTTAGGTAAATTAAAATGGTGAAATTAACAGCAGGTATAACTAATAAAAATAAACAAAAAGAAAAAAGTAAAATAAAAAAAATAGAAAGAAATTGGTATCTTTACTGCCAATGAAACCCTATTATCTAGGTAAAAAAGAAGGCTTTGTTAGTTCCGATTATGGCGACCGTAGAAACGGGTTTCTTCGAAGAAAGAATCGAGAAATCTTTTGTTCGTCTGTCACTAGGTATGTCGATTCAATGACAGATGAATAAAAGATTTGTCGTGGTTATGCTACGCGGGCTGGTTAGACAGGAAGCCGACCCAGAGGCCAGGCAAATCATAATAATGTTCACGTAATAATTAGTCTGTTTGTTAACTAACAAAGTGTTATTACGTACTAACTGAACAGAGTAGTTATCTGCACTGTGGAGCAAATAAGACTTGGCCGTGCAATCCGTTACGGGCTGGCTGGGTGGCATGCATGCGGTGAGATTAAAATAAAAGAATGTTCTGGTAACTATTCCTGTATTTCTTGATTAACAAGCAGTTCACGAATAGCGAGTCATCTATACAATTAGTCTTATACTTAAATCGCATTAGGCACATAAAAATGGGATTAGAATAAAGAAAAAAGTTCAGAGAAAAACGTGTTCTCACCTTGATGACTTTTTGACAAGAGGGAGTTGACAGGTATTGTCTTTGAACAGATAGAGAACTATTCTCTATGCTACACAGCTAAATAAAGTAAAGCGTAGAACACACATGTTTCATCACTTCCCCTTACGCTTTACATTATTATTAAGTAGACTCAATAATTACATAAAAAAAAACACATACAGACATGCTACACAACACATAAATTCATGTCCTTAATAAAATCTACATGTTTCTTAGAGCTAAGCGGTTTGGTAAGCACATCTGCTATCATTCTTTCAGTCTGTAAATAATTTACATTTACAATACTATTATTTATTAGGTCTTTTACATAATGATATCTGAGATCAATGTGCTTTGTTCGTTTATGACAGTACTCTTTACACTCCAACAACTTAATTGCACTTTGACTGTCATTATAAACAATTGACTCTACATTTAAACAGAATATCTCTGACAACAGACTCTTAATAAAACATATGTCCTTACAAACATCAGAAATTGAGATATATTCAGCCTCCGTAGTAGATAAAGCAACACAGCGTTGCTTCCGTGACTCCCAATTTATTGTATTATTACCTAGCTTCACGACGTACCCAGTATAAGACCTACGATCAGTTATATCATTAGCCCAGTCTGCATCAGTATAAGCAGCCAAACTCAATTTATTACTTCTTACAAATAGTAAGCTATAATTAATTGTCCCCGCTAAATAACGTAAAACACGTTTAGCAGCTTGCCAATGACTATTATCGTGACAGTTATTAAATTGACTCAACTGGCTACATGCATAAGCGATATCAGGCCTAGTGCATACAGCTAAATACATTAATGAGCCTAACAATTGCCTGAAATTATCATTGCACTCGCTTACATTTTCAGCTTTCAGTAATTTACAATTCAATGGCATAGGTGTAGATACAGTCTTACAATTACCCATACCAAACCGCAATAATAACTTCTTAATATAATCAGTCTGGTCCAACTTTAAAATACATTTTGTCCTATTTCTTGTTACATTAATTCCCAGACAGCTTTTTAATGGGCCAAGGTTCTTTACATTAAATTCCTTTTCTAACAGATTTACTAAGTCTTTTTGAATAACACTCTTCTCAGTATAAAATATATAGAAATCATCAACATAGAGAGCAATTATGGTTAAATCATTCTTCTCTTTCTTTACATAAACACATGGTTCACATTGACTTTGTACATAACCATTTTTGTTTAACAAATCATGAACTTTACTGTTCCATATTTTACTAGCTTGTTTCAAGCCATAAATACTCTTATTTAATAAACAAACCTTGGAGTTATCTCCATTATCAAAACCAATAGGTTGTTCCATAAATATTGTTTCGTTTAAGTTACCATTCAAGAAAGCACAAGCTACATCAATGTGATCTATACTGAGATTTAAATCATTTGCCAATGAAAACAAAATTCGCATGGTAGAGTGCCTAACTACTGGGGAAAAAGTCTCATTATAATCGACCCCATGTTTTTGTGTAAAACCCCTGGCAACTAATCGCGCTTTATACTTTGTAAAGTTTCCAGAAGCATCATGTTTACGCTTAAATACCCATTTGGACTTGATAACATTTTTCCCTATAGGGCGACTCACAATCTTCCATACTTCATTCGCAATTAACGAGTCATACTCACTCTGCATCGCTGCACGCCACTCGGTGGCTTCCGAACAAGAGATAGCCTCTTCATAACTAGATGGTTCCTCAATATTACCGACATACATTGAAATGTCATAATCACGATACCTTAATGGCGGAATTGAACGAGTACTTCGTACAGGGCGGGTATTAGCCTCAGCCCAGGGTACCTCTGTACTTGTCTCCCCTTCCCCTCGAACAGACGTGTCCGGCGATGACGAAGTCACAGACTCGTGGCTCGCCGACGATGAGTCTGCACAGCGGGACTCATCCTCACTGCCTGTGCAGTAATGCTCCTCGTCTGTGGCATCTGAAATTTGAGAACCATCATTTAATTCCAACGAATTGGTTCTGTCACTAGTCTTATTCTCATTACTACATTCATTTAAATTAATTTGACTAGAATTTATTTCATTAGAATTATTTAAATTATCATTAATATTTTCATTATTATTTATAACCAATTCATTGCTCTTGTCAAAAAAATTATTCTGTAAAATAATTTCATTATAATTAAAGTCATCATTATCCATTCCATTTACATTCCCATTATAAAACCTATCTTCTAAAAATGCAACATTCCTTGACAACACAATTTTTCTAGGATTCATTGGATCTGATAGTCTATACCCTTTACAGGTCTCACTATACCCCACAAAAATATACTTTTTACTCTTAGCATCAAGCTTACCACGCTTATGCTTAGGCTCCAAAGAATAAGCGATGCAACCAAAAACCCTCAAGTGGCTCAGATCAACCCTAGATCCCGACCACAGGTGCTCAGGAATCTGTCCAGACAAAGCCGTAGTAGGCGACCGATTTTTCAAATAAATTGCGGTATTTACCGCCTCTCCCCAATAAGGCTTACTAAGACCCGATTCCTGCAGCATGCAACGCGCTTTTTCAATGAGTGTCCGGTTAAGACGCTCTGAAACACCATTCTGCTGGGCCGAGTAAGGAACTGTAGTCTGATGTACAATACCTTCTTTACTTAAGAATCCAGAAAACCTATGATTGACATACTCGCCACCATTGTCCGAACGTAAGCATTTAATTTTCAATCCAGTTTGCCTCTCAACCATAGCCTTAAAAATAATAAACTTGGACATTACCTCGGATTTATACTTCATTAGGTATCCAAATGTTTTTCTTGTGTGATCATCTGTAAACGTAATCAAATACTTTGCACCCCCCCAGCTGTAGTCACGCATTGGTCCGCAGACGTCCGAATGTACCAACTCCAATGGTCGCTCGGTACGCTTGCCCTCTCCTTTGGGAAACGGTTGTGTTGACAGCTTCCCCTCAAGGCAGGGTATGCAGTCCTTCAAATTGTCCTGGGTATTATCCTGAAACATTACTCCAGACACATGACCTTTCAGAGTTCTCATACTTCTCAGACCTAAATGTCCCAACCTGCGATGCCATAGCTCAGTAGATACAGCTACTGCGGTACTCTCTGTCTTTTGCACACTACACAAAAGTTTGGAAGAATACACCTTATTGTGCAAAGGCTTTACAATGTTACAATTTAGTTTATAAATTCCATTCTCACACCCCACAAGAGCTATACGGTTGCCAGAGACTTTACTATCATAAATGCTGCACCCACTACCATCAAATAAAACGGTAAGCCCATTTTCTATGAATTTACTTACTGACATTAAATTAGTGGCTATCTGTGGCACATACAAAACATTTTTAAGTTGTCTTACCTCATTTCCAAAGTTTACCATTAAATCTCCTACACCACTACATCTTAATTGTTCATTATTTGCTACAGCAACTGTAGTGTGTTTTTCATTACAATTAAAGTCTTTATAATTCACCATATTGTCTTTACAATTTGTCATATGAGATGTACAACCGGAGTCGATGAACCATGCATTACTTTGATGAACAAACAAAGCCGAAGCGAAGCTTGTAGACTCATTCTTCTTGTCATTCTTCATCTTGTAGCATTTGGCCTTTATATGACCAGGCTTATTGCAGTAATGACAGACCATAGTCTTCTTCTTAAAAGAATTCTTCGAAATTAAAGCTTTGTTGTTATTGTTCGATGCACCATCACTTCTACGCAGCTCTTCTTGTAAAAGTCGAGTTCGTACAATCTCGCTGGTGAGATTATTGGTTAAACATACTGTTTCAAGATTAGAAACCAAGTATTCGAATTCTTGAGGTAGACCGCTCAATAAAATTTCTGCGACTTCAGCATCATCAGTCTTACGGCCAATATCCGAGAGCTGCTGTACGAGGGTCATGACACCCTGTATGTATTCAGACATGTTTGAAAACTGAGTATAATCAATTCTATGCAGCTGTCTCAAAAGTAGCACACGCCGTAACAAGCCTTTATTTTCAAATATATCAGCTAAGTTTTTCCATGCACTTTTTGCTGTAGTAGCATTCCTGATATATTGATAAAGTGCCGGTTTGATGCTCAAAGCTATACGCGCCAAAGCACGCTGATCCTTCATCAGATCAGTCTCCGTGCCTTCGATTGCATTCCACAAGCCATCCATGGTAAGCAGCATTTTGATTGCAAATTTCCAATTCAAGTAATTTGATACTCCTTCCAGTTTTTCTATAGATGATGACAAGCTATAGTTACCTTGCAAAGCAGCATTTCCATTGCTCGCTTCTTGATGACTAGGCGAGGCCATTTTGAAGCACACCACCCACGCAAAATCACCACCGCACCACAGCCAAATAGTATTACCAAAATGAGGTTATGTTTTGCACGCGTGCACGCGTTTTCACTTTTTCTGCTTATAACTTTTCTGGGCCCATAACCTGTTATTACGTACTAACTGAACAGAGTAGTTATCTGCACTGTGGAGCAAATAAGACTTGGCCGTGCAATCCGTTACGGGCTGGCTGGGTGGCATGCATGCGGTGAGATTAAAATAAAAGAATGTTCTGGTAACTATTCCTGTATTTCTTGATTAACAAGCAGTTCACGAATAGCGAGTCATCTATACAATTAGTCTTATACTTAAATCGCATTAGGCACATAAAAATGGGATTAGAATAAAGAAAAAAGTTCAGAGAAAAACGTGTTCTCACCTTGATGACTTTTTGACAAGAGGGAGTTGACAGGTATTGTCTTTGAACAGATAGAGAACTATTCTCTATGCTACACAGCTAAATAAAGTAAAGCGTAGAACACACATGTTTCATCACAAAGTGCACGTGAACTCATTGAGTGGAGCTCAAAGAATGGGTTTCGAATGTCAACAAACGGTTATTTTCAAACATAGTTTGCATTCCACTTTCCCAGCACAACAATGGTTTGCTTTGATTCTTTATAGCTTGTTCTGATGTCGTGTTTTATATCTCGTTGGCCGCAAGCAACACAGCCAGGCTTTGCCTGGGTTTGATCTCCAGCTTGGATAGGGTTTTCTATAGTCATAAGTCCCGAGTTTGGAGTAGTTCGAACCCAAGACCTCTGATTTTTCGGATTCATGTGCGCGTGTTAAGGAAAACATCGTGAGGTAACCAGCATGCCTGAGAGATATTTCTCAACGGCATGTAAAGCTAAGTCAGAGGCCCATGAGCAGCAAACTCTAACACCGGTTATGCACTAACCACACGAAAAAGAAGAAGATACGGTTGTCTAAAACCTTCTCAGTAGTATCCTGATGTGATATCTAAAAGCTGCTTTACACCAGGGCAACTCTGTGCGGCATTGCTGTATGCTACATATTGTGGCGTGCGTCGTCTTGTGGTATGCTACAAATAACCAAGTTATGCGGCATTTGCGGTATGCGGCAGCCTATTTTACACCGAGGCAACATCGTGCATAAATAATTTTCAAGCATCGTGCTGTAAATTTTATTGGAGTGTTTTGGTCTATCAACTTGATTGATCGAGGGGACAAGACACCGTAGAAAATAGCTGATGAATTAACTTTAGCAGCATGACGCAATATGTTGCCATGCCGCACGACTCTTGCCACGATGTGCAACATTTTCAATCGAAAATCATCGATCCATGATCGATTTTTTGATTCAATCGGTGTACAGCTCAAGTCAAAGTTACACTTTTTAGGGTTCCGTACCCAAAGGGTAAAAACGGAACCCTATTACTAAGACTTCGCTGTCTGTCCGTCTGTCTGTCCGTCTGTCCGTCTGTCAGTTTGTCCGTCTGTCTGTCACCAGGCTGTATCTCATGAACCTTGACAGCTAAACAGTTGAAATTTTCACAGATGATGTATTTCTGTTGCCGCTATAACAACAAATACTAAAAACAGAATTAAATCAATATTTAAGGGGGGCTCCCATACAACAAACGTGATTTTTTTGCAGTTTTGTCTAATGTTTTTAAATAATGATACGGAATCCTTCGAGCGCGAGTCCGACTCGCACTTGGCCGGTTTTCGAGCCTACTGTACATCGCTGTACACCTGCAATCTCTGGAGTAACTATACGCAAAGATCGTTCAATGCTTTACGCGTCCAATACAATAACGCGTTTAGGGTATTGTTGCGGTTGCCGCGGGCATGCAGCGCATCAGGGATGTTTGCGAATGCACACGTGGACGGTTTCCATGCCGTCTTGCGCAAGCGGTGTGCCGCCTTGCGCTGTAGAGTACGCGCCAGCCCTAACAGCAATCTGGCGATGTTTAGTAATCGACTAGACAGTCGGTTACATAAGTTTTGGAGCAACTTACATTTAAGTTTAAATACTAACATAGATAAGTAAGTTCTGTTTTTGTACTAACAATTGTGAATTAATTTTGTGAACGTGGATAAATTATGAATGTAGCTATTTATATGGATCTTGTGACATCTGAATTAAATGAATTTATTTATTTATTTTAATTATTGACCGCATGCTTCAATAATTTAAAATGCTTGTCCTTGTGGCATGCCCCAATGTCGCACAATGTTGCCCCGGCGTAAACCAGCCTTAAGTAGATTCGTGCCCGTTTGATGGCAATAGGCTTGCCTTTTATTTAATAAGATTGAGTTTAATAGGTACTAATAATTTAATGGGGAAGGCTGGTCAAAGCTGATTCTAGATGGCGTGTCTATCGCTTAGACCCAATCTGACCAATGGGATCAAACTATTTTGAAATATAAAATGACATTGACAGATTTTCAACCAATGACTATGTTAGGTTCATGCGGTGCTAGCGCCATTAGTTCCACAAGTTGCCCACCCCATTTAAAAAAATTGTTTTGATTTTAACATGCTGTTAGTATCTCGTACTTAAGGATGTGTAGTCCTGGCAAATGTATGTCAGCTGATGGGAATCCAGGCAAGGAATGGTCCTGCATTCACTGCGAGAGCATAATGTATTTGCAAGGTTATAACGCACATAGGGTGTGCAAGGTTAAGCAAGGCCGTATGTGTTAATTACAAGGCTTTTTTCATAACAAAAATAATAATCAATGATATCATGATCAATGCAGGAAGTTAGTCTACATAATTACAATTTGTGGTTATCGTCAGATAACCTCTATTATTACTATTATTATTATTATTTTATTACTGTGTTGATGCGATAAAGATTTACAGTGGATCTTCTGTAGTTCTGTACCTAAGTCTAGCTCAAACGCAAAACTTCGCTTTTTAAGGTAAATGCTCCAGGGTAGCCCGTGAAATTCAAATTTTCTTAAGTTTTTTGCAATTTCCAGGTCAGTGAAAGAAAGAAAGAAAAAGCATTTATTAGCCCGCACAGGACAAAACACAAATTAAAATGGTTAAATTAACAGTACAACTAATTAAAAAAAAAAAAAACAAAGAGAAAAATAAAAAAAAACATGAAATGAAATTGGTCCTGTACGAGGCCAAAAGGTATCAGCATGGTGCTGTAACATTTAAAAAAAAAAAACGTCACAGCGCTGGTATTCTGATAGGGCCCAGAGTGATGCCACGGTTAGACACGGATAAATAAAGTAATAAATACATAAAGTGTAAACGAAAAAAAATAATACAAATATGGGTAGAATAAATAGAGAAAATAATAATTACATCTACACCTCACGCAACCACTACTTTGTGTTGTCTAGTGCTAAGTAAGTTGTATGTTGATTAAAATATTATTCGCGGTTGGAAGACGTATGTAGTTACAGATTTATATTCATCAAAATCATCAATACAACCCTTAAAGTTCATAAAGGTGGAAAAATGACTTTATCAAGGTCAAAATCATTCCTGCACCTTTATGAACTTGGAGGGTTGTATTGATGATTTTGATCATTCTATTGGGGGCTATCGCGTGTGAATTTGCCACTAGAGGCGCTAGTGTAGACTGAGGTCCTCCAAAATGTCAGATGTCATACAGTGTTCGCGCGTTGCGTGCTTTTTTATCACGTATTTATACTAATACTTACTCACGATTGTGTTCTAGATTGAGCCCATTCCTGATTAATTATGACTTGAAGATTTTAAGTCAACATAAGATAATAATATTGTTAGTACTTGGAGGTAGAATGATTTTTAAATGTTTCGTGCTTGCTGATTTTAGGAAGAATATTGTAAATATAATATACCTAGCTTACACTGTGTTGTTATACGTATTAAAATAAACTTTTTTACGAAGTTATCGGTGCTTTAAAGTATTAAACAGAATTACTGACAGGACCTTACTCGACAGTGCGCCATCTGGTGAGCTCAAAAACGATACTCCCCATTCTGTAACTACATACATACCTATGTCTTACAGTCGCGAATAATATTTTAATCAACATACAACCTAACACTGGCCTGCAAATTGCAAAAAACTAGAGAAAATATGAATTTCGCGGACTACCCTTGAGCATCAGCCTTATAGCAGTGATTTTTTACTAGCGATCCGCTCCGGCTTCGCGCGGATAGTGGAGCATAAATATTAAGCCTACATTTTTTGTCTGTCGAAGGGCCGCATCAGCTTGATGCATCGAATATGTGAATTGGATTTTAATGTGTCAGCTGCTTCTCATACCGGGTTATAGGCTGTAAGGCCCTCCACCAAAACGGTGACGAGCGGAGCGGAGATGTGGGGAAACCGACCAATCAAATTAGCTTAAATGTTGATTGCTTCTTTCGTCTTTCCTGTGATTGGCCGAATCTTGCTCATCTCCTCTCCGCTCCACCCGTTTCCGCTTTGGTGGAGTCCAACCTACAAACTTTTGTAAGTTGTTTGAGCGAGAAAATAGTCGATAGCTTTATATGAAGCAATAGCGGTCATTGCCCTTTCCCTAATATCTCTCGTACGAAACAAAACAAATGAACCATGTATCGTTTTTCATTAGGAAAAATGTTGAAGATCACGGTAGATGACGATTCAAGACTTGAACAGGCTTTTTTGGATTCCAAAGTTAAGAACTTTAATAAAATATGTAGGTGGGTCAATGACGGCATTTGCGAATCTTAACTGGCACCAATTATAGTTGCTTTTTCGTTGGCAGTGGGAAAGTTGCTTCTAGTAGAATTTTGGATTATCTCTTGTCCTTATCCATATTCATTTGGGGTCAGCGCTGCATGTCATTGTCTTCTTCTTCCATACTATTACTCGTCAGACGTCTCCTTTCTTACCATATCATTCTTTATACAGTCCATCCATCGTTTCTTTGGTCTTCCTCTACTCTTATACCCATCCACATTCGAACTTTCCCCATGACATGTAAAATTTAAATTAGTTCTTTGTATACCCTAGTCTATAGTTACTGAATCTTTAATCGAGTAAAACTATGTTATTGTTTAGCAAAAGACATCTCAATGTTGCAATGGTTCAGCGATTAGCTGCCTGCATTCAGGGTCACAGTTTCGTTTCATTTACTTGTTGAACTTTTTGTTAGGACAGTAAGTAGGTAAGTACAGCTTGGTAAAAAAGAGTCTGACTCGGTGACAGTTGGAACTACAAATTTCCTACCTGGCAATACCGCGTTTTCTGTCAAACTCGGCAATGTCATTGGCTTGTTACTGCTTAGGGTTGCCAAAAAGTCGCTAACAACACCCTAATTTTTTCCATACTCTATTTTGCTAAACTGTATAATAGATTGTTCTTCCTAAGTAGTGCGGTCTGGATGTTAATGTTAGTGGAAACGGCCGTGATTTACAAGTTGTAAACATAAGTTCGAACCCGTGCATGCACTTTAAATCGTGTTCATTATTATTCTCACCACTGCTCTCAAAACGGTAGCGTTCCTTCGAGATATTCCATTAATTTCCAGGCAAGCATTTCAGTATCAAAAAAGGGGCCTGTGACATCCACCAACCGGAAGACAGCACTGGGCACGCGTGGTGGATTAAGTACGGAGGCGCCATAATATTCCCACTAATGGGACTTAACCTATCAGTGGGAATAGTTTAGGTTAAGTATGTCTACAGTAACTTGCACAGTTTTTACGTCTTGTGACGGGACTGCAGCAGCTTAATTTACATTTAATTTTCATCTTTGTTTCGACAATTCGCCTATTTCGCCTCAAAAGTGCCTGTAACTGGCCTACTAGAAATACTTAAATGCTTTGATTTTAGATTTTATGATTACCGTTTCAAGCTCAAAGTACCATGTAAAATAAAGGACAGCCTCATTGGTAAAGTGGTCATGGGGGGTCCATATTGGCTCACCTAAAGTTCTTTACCCGAAATTGTTCTTCCTAATGATTTGTAATCCGAATGATCACTCTTCCTAAAATTTTTCATCCAAGTTTTCATTCATACTATTTGTAGTGCTAACGGCGATGTTCTTAACACTCATGTTTCCGAAAATTGAAATGAATAATATCATTAATGTGAATATATTTAAACTTCTACTGTTTTTTATCATAATGCTTTTATCCCTAAACATAATTACCATAATATTTTCACTCATACTCAGAAATAAACATTTACGAAGTGTAATATAAAATATATGTGGGTAGAAGATGATATTTAAAGTTTTAATTTGAGGGTATGATTTATTTGGGGGTATGCTTTACATAACAAAATGCGATTCAAAATGATTTAGCAAAATGTAACGGCAAAAAAATCACTTTTGGTTGCCAAAATTAGTAAATGATCACCAAAATTAATCCTCATTTTATCGTGAAATTGGAACCAAAAATTTATTTTTGATCACCAGAAATTGAACTGTTGTGCTCTTGCATCCGAGTCGAGGGAGACCCGGTCGACGGAGCCCCGCTTAGCGGGGCTCCTACTTCTGAATGGTTTATAAAAAAATAACTAGTTTGTCATCAACCACCTCATTGAAATTTGGTGCTCAATTTACTAAATTTGGTGATCAATTGATATTTTATGTGATAGATGTTAGTGGTCACAAAGTTAATTTTGGTGGTCATTATATTTTCCCTCTTATTATTTTGTATGGTACTATTATTGTTATATGTTAGATATACATGTAATGTGAAAATAAAGTTACGCAAAATTAATGTATATAATACTGATTATTATGAATAAAAAGAAATCTAAACAAAAAAGATATGACTTTAAATAATAGTGTAAAAGATGGTTATGTTGAGAAAATATAGGAAAACAAATAAAAGTTTATGTTTATTGCTACTGACATTATGAAGTTGAATGCTTCGGAATTATGAACATTAGAGACAGAGTAGTTAGGAATTGTGATTGTTAGGATGAAAAATGTTAGAAAGAACATTTTCGGATTTCCAATT
The DNA here is from genome assembly GCA_905147715.2 of Xestia xanthographa. Lineage (NCBI taxonomy): Eukaryota > Metazoa > Arthropoda > Insecta > Lepidoptera > Noctuidae > Xestia > Xestia xanthographa. The sequence goes on along the minus strand of LR990667.1, from coordinate 13,718,833 downwards.
GTCGGAGTTGAAAATTTAGGTGAACTTTGGCGCACCCGGTCATGGGGTACGATTTCCGGGTCGGCCAACGTGTTGTTCGGTATTTCCATCAGTAATTTTTCAATAACAGCCACGGAGTCTGGATTCGTGTCCGATTGATGGCAATAGGCTCGCCCCCTGATACATGGGACTTGAAAAACAAAATTGGCGAAATGTGGGTGTAGGTACTATTTTTTTTTTTAATGAAAATGAAACCTTTATTTGTAGACATAGGTTGTACAGGGGTGTTCCAAATAAATATTAATAGCGAGACCATCTATGCCTTGCGTTGAAGAATACAAATTAAATGCATACTTAAAATCTATTATCAATTTAAATGAAAATTCACTATCAAAAACAAAAGAGTACACAATGTCAGAATAATACAAACATAAAATGGAATCAAAATAATATAAAAATAAGAAGATTACATGTCACATAAATAAATGGGTATTACAATTTGATTTTATTAGATATATAATTTTAATTTCATTCAAGGTTTTACAAATATAATAAATCGGATGTAGCAGGTCTAGTATATTAAGGAGCAAGTTTGCAGCGGGCGGCACGAAGCCGCCGCAGACGACGTGTCGTCGCTTCATGTCGCCGGGACTACTGTTTTCTATGTATTTCTATGAAATTCCATCCGAAGCAAGCGACATGAAGCTAGCGACGCGTCGTCGAGCGGCAGACGCAAGTTTCGCCCGACCGCAGACAGATCAGTAGTGTCGCTGACGCCGAAATGCCAGCACCCCTAGCCAAGTTGACAATCTACAACCGTTAACGCTAGTAGAAAACTATTCAAATGAATGGGAATGACATCATCACAACGTTAAATCACGTGATCAACACAAACGAATAGAAAATTCGTAGACAAGTTTACATCGTTCAAAATGATAGAATAGAATGTTATCGTTTCTACAATGTTGATCGTTATACTCTTTGGTAGGAACGCTCACCATACCTAAAGTGTAGGTTTTTTTTTAAAGACATTAGAGAACGAGCGATCGACTCAGTCGTGTCAACTTGGCTACCAATTTAGCGCTTTCTACAATCGCTTTGCCGAGGCGTTTACGATTGAAGAAAGAGAATCGACACGAAACGTTTGTAACTTGGCTAGGGGTGGAAATCATAACTGTAGCGACATGAGGCAGCGACATGAAGCCACGACACGTCGTCTGCGGCGACTTCGTGTCGCCCGCTGCCAACTTGCACCTTTAGGTACACCTCTGCCGAACCCTTCCGGGATTACAGGCGTGATGTTATGTTATGTTATGTTATGTTAGTAGGTACGTAGGTACCTTGTATTTCCTAAGAACAGGTGAAATAAATCGAGTAGGTTTTGAATAAGCAATAATCCGTTTCAAAATGCAATGGTGTCGATTCTGTTGTGCACAAACTAAACTTAAATTAGGCTACCTATTGCTATCTTTTTCTCTCTAATAAAACGAGAAAGGGACGAACGTAATTTAGAGCTGTCAAATTTAGTTGGAACTAATATTTCCATACAAATGAAGGGTGCACGTAAAAACATGGCGACTAAAACACTGTGAAGCGCAAGGCATAAACTAGTTACCGGAGGACACGGTGCAGCACACGGTGGAGGTGTGCCACGCGTGGGCGGAGCACCGCCGTGTCCTCGAAGCGGCGATCGGCGGCGGCGACCTCTCGCGTCCGGCCCTGGTGCAAGCCATGGTCCGGAGCGAGACGGAATGGGACGCCGTCACCTCCTTCTGCGAAGCAGTAATGCTAGAGAAGGAGGTGGCGGAACGTGAGAGGGAGAGAACCTCTCAACGTCCCGGCCGCCGCGGGAGACGCCCCGGGCGTCGGGGGCCACCACCACGTGGCCCCCGGCCACCGTAGGCGCGGGCCTGTGGACGGTGAGCTATGGGCTAGCTCGCCGTCCGTCCGTCTCATGACGACAGGCCGTGTCGACGGCGCGTTCGTGTTCCACGCGCGCCTCAAAGAGAGTCAGCAAAAAGGAAGGGGTCCGTAAGGACCGATGCCTGCCGGGGTTGCGGGACTATTCGAAAGAGATACCGTGGCCCCGGAACACAAAGGGCGATGAAGGAACATGGATGGGTTTTAGTCAGTAAAAGTCTGACACTCCCTCCTGCTCCGCCCAGAGCGGGAGGGGTTATTTGATGATTTCCCATCCGAAAAAAAAAAAAAAAAAAAGGCATAAACTAGTTTGACATTTCTAACCTAATTCATAGCTATAGCCGTCCTTTTCCCGCACTGCCTTTTAGTAAAAGATAGCAATAGCCTAAATTAAGTTTAGTTTGTGCACAACAGAATCGACACCATTAGCTCTCCGAAATAGGTTTAGTACTTGTTCGGCATCGTTTCCACACAAGCTGTTGCAATGCAATTGCCGAGAATAGTCTTATTTGCGCATTATTGTAATCATAGTGTACCTAACATTAAGTATTGTCTAGCTGTTCTTGAGCCTTCGTCTCCGTGTAATTATTTTCCTCGTTTTTGCAACATTTTTTATTGATGCTCCGCTCCTATTATTTTTTATATTTTTTCGTATTTTTTGTATCGTTTTATTTAAAGAAATACTTAAAATGTAATTAGATAAGAATGTAAATTAATAAACGACATAATAAATATAGTTTTTATATTTACAAAAAAATTAAAAATCGCTGGATATTACACACAGCGCCATCTAGTGCCACACTAAGCAACATAAGAGTCAATTTCAACAACTCGATTTTTTACCTAATTTCCATGGACATTTTTATTTTCAGGTTTTTTGAAAAACTTTAATAACAAAGCGCAACATATTCACATTATATATACATTTTCTGAAAGGGGATATTATAAATAAATTACTTAGAGAGTTATTTGGGCCACCGAAATTGGCGAGCCACAGAAATTTTATGATTGCCACCGAAATTGTATTGGTGACACAGAAATTCTGCGTTTGCACCGAAATTGTGAATTATTATATAAATACATTGTTTTTTTAATAATATGTAAAGAAAGATAAGGTTTAATGAAAACACTGATATAATACGAATATCGTCGTTAATATATGTATATATTATCGTTGTAATTATGTAATGAACACCTGCGTGTAACCCATGTATCACATATAAAGGATTTGATCATTTTAATAAGCATTTCTAAAAATACAACGTGGTGTACTATTAATTGGATAAATCAGTCTTATAAAATTAGCAATCAAGGAACTGATTATGTTTTTTACTTCTATGAAGAGGATGGGAAATCATCAAAAGACTTCTCTCGCTCTGGGCGAAGCAGGAGGGACTTTCAGACTTTTACTGACTAAAACCTATTCATGTTCCTTCATCGCCCTTTGTGTTCCGGGGCCACGGTATCTCTTTCCAACAGTCCCGCAACCCCGGCAGGCATCAGTCCTTGCGGAAGGGTTCCCCCTTCCTATTGCTGATTCTCTTTGAGGCGCACGTGGAACACGAACGCGCCATCGACACGGTCTGTCGTCATGAGACGGACAGACGGCGAGCTAGCCCATAGCCCACAGGCCCACCACGTGGCCCCCGGCCACGACTGTATGTGCATGGACCGCACGACTCCTACGTAGAGCCTCCGGCGTTTGCCCCCCTCAGGTTGGGCAGGAACCGCCTGAAGGCAGCGCCGGTCCGTTCCAGTTTGGATTCCGAACGTCGGGAGTGCTCCACGAAGATTCACTGGCTGTCAAAGACGAGTCCTAGGTACTTCAAAGTCGACTCGACCACATGGCGAAGGTAGGTCGGCACCCGGTGATACCGGAGTGCCTCCCTAATGCAGCTCCAGGGCATGGTGTTGAAGGCATTAGGGATGTCGAGAGACACCACCAAGACAACTCCACCCCGGGAAACCACATAACCCGTCGTGAGGGCTCTCACGCGCATGATGGCGTCCACCGTAGAGCGCCCCTTGCGGAAACCAAACTGGTGTTCCGCAAGATCCGGCCCGACCCCGCAAGGTGCTCGGCGAGGCGGTTTGCAATTACTCTTTCAAAGAGCTTTCCCACCTCGCCGAGCAGCACTACGGGTATGCGGACGGAGATTCCGCAGGGCGCCCCGGCTTCCGAATGAGGACCAGCTTTCCCGTCTTCCAACGAAGCGGGAACTGGCCTCTCTCCAAGAATGCGCTTAGGAGCACCTCTAGTCGGTGCCCAAGAGCCTCTGAGGCCAGGACCCAGGCTTTGCCAGGCAAGCCGTCGGGTCCCGGGGTGGTATTTTTGACACTGAGCCTACGTACCGCCACTCTCAGGTCTACCCCAGTCACTTCCGGAGCGTTTTCGTCGTCGTCCTGTTGGTCCGCTTCCAGCATCGCAGGCGGCGGAGCCATAGACGGGGGGGATGTTCCCCTCGCGAAGGGAACAGAGTACTCATCATGTCCTCCACGAGCTCAGGCCGGAGACTCTGCGTCAGTAGGGGGGCCCAGGTGCGGAGTTTATTCCGCACCATCTTGTAAGGGCGCCCCCACGAGACTCTCTGTCGAGAGTCCCCAGCATCTTCTCGCGAGCCAGATCCCTGGCCCACGAAGAGGTGCTGGGGACTCCACATCTGCGCACGTCGCAGATGTCGGACATGGCCTCCTGGAACCACCCTGCCTCATTGTCAACGTCGGCAGGTCTGGCCGGTGATGTCACCCAGGCCTGCACGATCGAGGCTTCCAGGAGGAGCTTCTGGAGGATGCAACCCTCAAAGTTCAGTTAATCCAATTGAATTACTTTTTCAAGAAATAGTAATACAATTTTATTTTAATGTCCGGGGCTAAGGACCTAGTTCTGTCAAAGTAATTTCGGCATAACAAGTATTGATTCTTTTCAAAAATCTTCATTAACATTAATACAATAATTGATTGGTACAATTTCTGTGGAGTCGTGTAATTTCCGTGGGCCACGAGATGCCACGGAAACCACAGAAATTGCCCCATAGAAATTGGAAACTTGGCTATTTTATTTTTTTTACAAGAAACTATCAAGGCTATGACTATTATTTTCTATAATATTAAATGTGTACCAAAGGCTACTTAGCATGCATAAAAGTGATACCTTTATTTCTTGCAAAAATCCTTTTAAAACCTAATCACCGAAATTGCAAAATTTCGTTCCGAGTAAACTGAAATCACGTACTTATATTTTTGGTGGAAAGACCTGGCGATATGGTGCACTACCATTCTTACTGCACGTAAGAGCACGACTGTCTCTTGCCGAGCAGGGATTTATTGTTCGTTTAATCTCATTGGTGGAAGCTCAGGACGGTGAAACAAAATGACCATAGAAATTAGTAATTTCGCTTGGACAAACCTACCGTTGACATGTACTCATTAACTATGAGTCTAAACATTCAAAACTAATTAACGTCTTGTAGGTCAATCATTACTTAACGCAATCAAAATACTTTTTCCTATATATGTTGGAGATTATCTTCCTGAGAGGTAAATGCTGTGTATGAAATTGATTGTGGACAAGACACAGAAATTGATAATTCATCATTTACCGATTTTTTTCATAAAAAGTAATAGTCTTATAAATATAATTTAAGTGGCTTCATTTAGATTCATGTCACTTTAATTCTGAGAAAAAAAATCGTTGCATTATCTGTAAAGCAGCACTGCGATTTCAGCCTAGACGCGTAAATTTTTCGCCTGAGAAATTCACTCATAAAATCATCCTTACATTACCATCATAACATTTTGAGAATCCATAGGAATCCTTAAAATAATTGGAAAATCCGTTACAACTACCCCTAAATCAGTTTGAAAACCCTTAAGAACCCCTAAAACATTCTAAAAACCAACTTAAAAAAATATTACCTATAAAAACTCAGACCCATTAAAAACACTACCCTAAAGTTTGCTTGTCGTCGCCCTGAGTTACTCTTCACCCACTCAACCTTCGTTACGCGGACACCAATTAGTTGATATACTACATAGATACCTTTTGTTTGTAAATACATACTTAATATACCTACCTACATATAAACATCCATGACTCGGAAACAAATGTCCATGCTCATTACACAAATATTTGCTCCTACCGGGATTCGAACCCGGGACCCTAAACGTAAGGCAGCCTCACTACCGCTGGGCCATTCGGGTCGTCAAAATGTTTTTTTTATAGTGTTTTAGAAATATTAAAAATAAGTAACTAAGGTAATGATAGGAATTAATAAATAATGATGAATATTTATTCAGAATTGGTCAACTTTAGGTTTCCTTCCTTACCCAGAGTTCTAACAGACAGCAGAGATATCTTAAGCCGTGCTAATACATATTAGAGTAGTATAGTGTGACTGTGTCTAACAAAAAGTAATAAAAATAAAATTATTAAACTGGTTATTTTACTCAACAATTTTTACATAAATAGTGTGTCCTCTGTAGTGTTATATATTGTAGGTACGGTGGTTCGGAACACTTCATTTGCGACTACATTTTACTATCAATAGACACTAAAACTTACGTACTTGATAACAGAACAATAACAATCTAAAAATTGTTACTGATAGGTTAATCATATTGCAATTAACGATTACAGTTCGGTGTCAAAGATTCCTATTTTGTTTTATCATTTGTGTCGCATGATGAAACAATGCTTATCGAGGCGTTTGAGCGAATCACACCAGTCGCAGTTCACTGTTAGACGCGGGAAGTAATAGTCCAATCATGGTCAGAATTGTTGTTAAAACATTAATTCATGATTTTGAATAAGGAATTAGTTTAGTGGCCAGTGTCACAGTGCTCCATATAAATAGTAAAACCATCAACAAAATGGCGGGAAAATTGATTGTGTTTTTGTGCGTCGTTGTGCTAAGCAAAGGTATTGATATCAACAGCCTCAAGTTGGAACAGGTTTTAATACTAAGTCGCCATAATGTGCGTACACCGTTGACGGGCAAGTATGAGTCGTATTCATCAAAACCGTGGCCAAAATGGAACGCTTCAGCGGGATTTTTGACAGAAAAAGGCGCTCGGTTAGAAGGTTACATGGGACAGTATATAGCCGAATGGTTAGATACTGAAGATTTTATGGAAGGATGTCCCAATCAAGATGAGGTGCTCATCTATGCAAACACCAAACCGCGAACGTTGCACACGGCGGAGGCTTTTGCAGAATCTGCCTTCCGATTTTGCAATATTTCAGTGCAACATTACAAAAATTTGGACGTTTTCGATCCATTATTCTTACCTATATTTCACAACACTTCGCAAGCATTCAAAAAAAAATTCCGAAAAGAAATGGAGAATAAATTAAACGAAGTCGACCTCACACAGTCATATTTAGAACTGAATAGAATTTTAAATTTGAGAACTTCGGATGTTTGCAAGAAAATGTATTTGTGTGAATTACATTTACAACCAAATAAAATTTCGATGGTTGATGGCGAGGAAGCTTACGTCAAAGGACCGTTGTATATCGGGAACTCGATCGTTGATTCTTTCATAATGAGTTATTATGAAGGACTACCGATATCGGAAATCGCCTGGGGCCAAATCGATACTGAAGAAAAATGGGAACTCTTAACGAAAATCACTAAACACGAACAGAATGTCAGGTTCAATTTAACAGCCTCAACAGACATCGCTGGACCCCTCCTAAAATACATGTTCGACATTTTCAAAAATGGCACACCGAAATTCACTATACTCATAGGACACGATTCGAATTTGAACTCTGTTGTAAGTGCACTAAGTTTCAGACCGTTTGTTTTGCCGGAACAATTTGAGCCGTACCCAATTGGCGGGAAAGTCATATTTCAAAAATGGAGTGATGTGTCTGGACAATATTTGAAGGTTGAATACGTTTACCCTACCACTAAACAGCTAAGGAACGGCGAAATACTATCACTTTTACAGCCTCCTCAAAAAGTTTTATTGCAATTAAATAATTGTAAGAACACCGAAAATGGATATTGTCCTTGGAGTGAGTTCATGAAATTAAATGTCTATTCTTAGTAATATTTTGTTTAATTTTTGTTATGTGGTGTGATACTCTTTGACATCACACAATCATAAATATGATTGTGTGATGTTTCATCATCAGTTCATTTTGCCAAAAAAAAAACTTCAGTTTTATAATGCCGTACTAACTTCAATCGGAGCTTTCGTCGCCATCTTTTTTTTTTATGCAGCACGCTCCCTGAGGGAGCGTGCTGCATCTAGGGTTGCCAGATCGATTCTTCCTGTTATCGGGATCAATAACCGATTTTTCGGGATTTTAGGGCTTTGGTCGGGAGTTTTATATTTCCAGGTATCCCAGTTATTCTTGCCTTGAAGTGGTACAATTTGTACCTTTGTACTTAAATTTTCCACTTTTTCGCACATTTCCACTTTTCCGCTAGCACATAACCTGTAGCAGAGCCTTTGCGGTGAAGCGTTTGCAGAAACGATGAGAGGCTTTTAATAGGAATAAAAGTAAATATCTGAAGAAAATGTATTTAGATGACAAGTTGAACAGTGACAGACAAAACTCAAACGTCATAGCCAAAAAAAAAAAACATTGTCAAGTTATGTCTCTTCAGCTGTAGCAGATTATCAAATTAAGCGGCTTTAATACTCAGTTCAGGTACCAGAACAAGAAGAAAAGTCATCTCAGATGTATATGACATTACTGAGTTTGTGGTTGGGTCATACCAAGACACCTATTTCTTGAATGTATAGGCACAACAATTTTAACACGTTGAACGCCAACACGGTCAGTGCTGACCGACAGCGAACTTTTCCTTTAGGCCAAGCAAAAATCACAGTTCTATCCAAATTTAGACCAACTGTTTTTTTAATTAGATACTTGTATACTCTGCGCCAAGCACCCAAGTGGTTTGCAAGTTTCGTTTGACGAAAATGTGAACTTAAAATTATCAAACTTGTTTTTCGGGAAATTATTTGCTTTGTCGGGAGTCGGGAGGACATACAAAAAATCGGGAGAATCCCGCCAATTCCCGACCGTCTGGCAACCCTAGCTCCCTCCCTATTAAACGTCATTCAAGCGAAAAAACAATGTAGTTTTTTTCAGGTATTTTAGCTCTATGTACCTACAATAAACGTCACACATCAGTGTACTACAATAGATACACTACAAAATCAGAGGTAAAATAGCAATGAAAGGACCTATTAAGGCCTATTATTAATCGAATCTAATATTTCTCAATACAAAAAGGTTCCGCTCAGAAAATGAGCCTTCTTTTAAGACGTATAACAGAACAGCACGCGGCATGCGGCATTATGAAACTTGTTTGGAAAACTAGTTATATTTAGTGATCGGTGCAGCCACGACAGGTTGTTATTTAAATACGGGAAGATTGTAGCTGCCTTTATTAATTATTATTTGTTGCCTTTCGCTGTACAAAAATAAAGAGGTTTGAACATTTGTATTTATTGTGTCTGACCTGCAAAACATCCGCCATTTTATTTTATTTTGAAAAACTGTAGCTACACCTAATACCTGTTTCTAGCAAACGTGCCAAAATATTTGGTCCATTACTTTGTGTAATTTATTTAATCACCGCTGCTCTCAAAACGGTGAAGAAAAACATCGTGAGAAAATCGGCATGTCCTAGATAGAACCAAAAAATTCGAAGACATGTGACATCTACCAATCCGCACTGGGTCCGCGTGGTGGATTATAGCCCACTCCCTCTCATAGAGAGCAGGCCTGTGTCCTAGCAGTGGGAACATTAATAGGCTGATGATGATGAAAATATTCAAGCTCCTTTTCTTCAAATGCCCCGGGGCTGCAACCTGCGGGAATGTTCGAAAGAGAGAAAGAACAATGGATGGGTTTTAGTCAGTACAAGTCTGACTCCCTTTCGTTCCGCCCAGAGCGGGAGGGGTAATTCATTGATGATTCCCACACGAAAAAAAGGCATCGATATTCCGGGTGTAACCAAATAAGTGCAATACCCTTTAGGTGGTTATTCAGATCATTAATACTGGACACCTTTCACAAGGAATATGAGAAGAATAAAATAAATAATAAAATTATGACGCATTGTAGACCTCCCATACAAAAGTCGGCTTCCTGTCTTACCGGTGCAGCTGAATACCAGTATTTTGCGTAGATCGACAGCGTCTGCCTATCTGACCTTCATAACACTTAGAATAACGTAATTATTTTATCTCTGGGATGACAAATGTCAAGTGTGACCGGACAGATGACTTGATTATATTAAGAGCTTAAACTACCTCAAATTAGCAACTCTTATTTTGTGGTGGTTCAAAATTCGTTTTAAAAACTGTTAGAATAAAATTCAAATTTTAATCAGCTTGCACTACAAAGTGGTTGTTACGTCATTCACTGCAGGCCGAATAGTGCGAAATAAGTGGTTTTTATTTTTTATAAAATCAAATTTTCGTCTTTTGGAAAAAATGAAAAACATGAGACCTGCTTTATAGTTAGTTCAGTTAGTATGCAAAGTTTCATGATCGAATTTGAAGTACTTTTTGAATACCAGCGGTTTATTGTTCGATTTGGAGATAACTTTGGATTTTTTTTCTATCGAGAAAATTTTATGGAATCGTGTTTTCGCTAAACATAGTACCTAACATTTATCCTCAACTTTACCATATATTTATTTCAAAATTAATGCTTCAGTATTTTAGGCGTAACGGAGGATCATGCTAAGCCATTTAAGGTAGTATAGACCCGTAAGTATAATTATTATATTCTAATACCTACTTATTTTTAATTAAATAAAATGTAATATCTAATTTATGTATGATAACCTATGACATAAACTGCGATGGCAGTAACTAAATATTGCTTACGTTTTATCTATGTACCTAATGTTTGCCCATACAATAGGTAGGTACATAATACTTATATATGATTTTGTGTTATCGTGAACTCAGTAATATTTTATGTGTGCTTGGCTGTTGTACGTGGCTATAGATGCAGTCAACCGCACATTAGTGTACCACTATCAAAATCGCACCAAGCGGTTTCAGATTTAGCGTATTTTATTTCTACACGTATGGCTATAATACACACACGTTTGCGCGCCTACACGCACTTTAACTTCACTTCATACACGCCGAATATACGCTAAGCTGTACCTAAGCTGTAACTGAAGTAGGTACCTACCAACGAGAGAGCGACTATCGCAACCCCCTGCAGAGCACACCACAATTGGTACTAACGAAACGCATAATGTGGCATCTGCATGTGACTTAAAAATATAAATGTAAAACGACATAGCCTTATATTTTTAATATTTAATATATATTTAATATTTTTTATCAAATGTTTGACTTAATTTAAGCTTAAAATCGACACGGACTACTTAAACGATAAACCCGATCACTACCTTGTATAAACACGACACATGATCATAAAAAAATGAGTTTCGAAGACCTAATTATGTGACGATCTTAATTATTATCGAATATTGTTATTCATATCTATTCAATGAGTTAAATGATCACACTAATTTAATTTCTAAGTACACAGTGGGAAAGGCTGGCGGTAATTATAATTAAATAATTGATATATTTAAATCAGCAATTCTACAAATTTTTAGGCAAAAAAAAAGAAAAACTATGGAAAAAGTAAAACAAAGCGACAATTTTCAGCGTTAAAAAATTTAACGTTACGAATACAAAAGATAAACCTAATACTATTGCCTTTATAAATATTAACAAAAATAAACGTAAAAAGAACTAACTAAACCTATTCTGAATCACTGTCATCTGAATTTAACTCAGAGTCGGAGTCTAACTGAGAAACATCCCTAAACTCGAATTCAGGTTCTTGAACTTTTAGAAGTGTCAGCGTTTCCTCAAAGAAAGTTTTCTTTTTTTGCGTCCAAAATGGGTCTTGTTGATGAAACAAGTGGATCTGACGAAAAGAGAAGGCAATTAAAAATTTTCTTTGATGCAGCTAGGCCAGTCGACATTTTGCTCAAGCCAGTTTCCATATTCCTTTCGGAATAACTCCATTTTTTGCCTTGCAGAATGCTAACGCTTCTCTCTGCTCTCGTAAATTTCCGGCAAAATTCTTTAAACGTCACACGATCTTCCTCAGATAAACTACATCCCAATCGAGATATCACTGTCTCAAATAAAAACTGATAATCGTTTTTTTTTGGCTGATCCTTTTAAAATAACGAACATATCCAGATTTGTTACGATGCTTTCCATGTTTACGGTGATGTGATGTTATTACTGTTTGTACTTTTAATGCGTAAAGCGAAATGAATTGATTTTATTTTGAGTTCTCCTATTTAATGCAAAGATGTTATGTGATTATTTAACTCATTAACTTACTACTCTCATTAGCTAACTCATAGAATAGGTATGAATAACAATATTACTTAAACTCATAAAATAATGACGGTAATTAGAGATCGTTACATAATTAGGTCTTTGAAACTTATATTTTTATGATCATGTGTCGTGTTTATACAAAGTAGTGATCGGGTTCATCGTTTATGTAGTCCGTGTAGATTTTAAGCTTAAATTAAGTCAAACATTTGATAAAAAATATTTTTTGAAAATATTAAATCGAAATCGATTTAAAAAAAAAAAAGGCCGGGACTCTGGCAGGTTCGTAAAGTATCTCAAAAAATTCTAAATAATTCAAGGTTTAATCACCTGCAAGAACATTAGGGCCAATTGAACGCTGGCGGAGATATTAGACTTTTTCATGCCAGCTCAGCTCAGCAGGAGTTATTACTACGTTGTTTGCAATGCTATTCCATAATGTTGATATTTTTATGCATGTATTTAGTTTCCCAAAACATTTCCAAGTCATAAAAGTGGACATTTGGGAAAAAAGTATATTACCTACATGTCTATGAGAGTCGATTTTCAGCCCACTGTGCGACGGTCGACGACGACGCAACGCAACGCAACGCACTGATGAGTCCTCAGCCTTAAGGTGGATGCTCAAGGGTAGCCCGCGAAATTCAAATTTTCTTACGTTTTTTGCAATTTGCAGGCCAGTGCTAGGTTGTATGTTGATTAAAATAATGTTTGCGACTGTAAGACGTATGTAGTAACACAATTATAATCATCAAAATCATCAATACAACCCTCCAAGTTCATAATGGTGCAAGAGTGATTTTGACCTTGGAAAAGTAATTTTGACACCTTTATGAACTTTGAGGGTTGTATTGATGAGTTTTATGAATATAATTCTGTAACTACATACGTCTTACAGTCGCAAACAAAATTTTAATCAACATACAACCTAGCACTGGCCTGCAAATTGCAAAAAACGTAAGAAAATTTGAATTTCGCGGGCTACCCTTGAGCATCCACCTTAAGTGACCGCTGCCGCAAATCGCATGCGCACCGCTCACTGCCGATTGCGGAGACTGTCCTTAGCAAACATGAGACATATTATCCTCTCCACTCTGATCAACCGTATATCCACTAAAGCAGAAGAAATTCTATTGGTGGTCTGTCTCAGACGAGAGAGACCACCAATAGAATTTCGTCTGCGCTTCGGTGGAGTATACGCCATAGCCGTAAAAGCTACGATCAGGAAAAAAAAAAGAAAGAAAAAATCCCTTATTCCTTTCTTTTTCTTTCTTTAGTACAGCCGGTATTCTTTTTAGTTTCAATTCAGCAGGTTCCATTTTATCGCCATCTAGTGGCGAGTAGCGTAACAATTACTTTTGCACTGACGAGGGCAGTGAACTGCAAGGGCATGGTTCATGGTTGAAGAGCAGCGTGAAAATGAAAGGAAAGCGGTTTCAGATACACTTTCTTTATTTTTATCGCTGAACTTTGATAGGAAAATAATGGTATTGTTACAGTTTACAACACCTAAGTACCAAAATTTAATTAAATACAAACAAAACGATACGTTTAGCGCCATCTAGTACAAGAGTGAAGTACTTGTCACGGTGTTTGTAAAGTCAGCTCCAAATTCATCCGCACGCTCCGAATCTGATGGATTTCTAACCCAGTCAAAGTTTTTCATTGATCTTGTACCGGGTTTTAGAAATGATTGACCAGATAATAATAATAATCAGATTAAGGCAATACTGAAGGTCAATTTGTTTTGCGTTTTTTCAATAGTTTTTGAAGTTATGAAAGTTTGTCAAAGAAGCTATTTTCATAAACCGCTTTTTATGTTTGTCAATCTGACATTGACATTATTTCGTTCATTGTCTCTGCGGAGATTATTTTGTATTCGAAATATTACTATTGTTTATTGTTGTTTTTTGTTAAACAACGAATAATTACGTAAGACATGATAATTGCACTGGTATGTATGAATCCAGGTGTTCTAACAACCTTAGTTAAGATAATATTATTGTCTTTTCGTCGAACAAAGCAAAACCTTGCAATGACTTAGTTGATATCTTGTTTACATATTGTAGAGTAGGTGTAGAAACATAGATTATATAATTTTACTTTCCCTTTGTGTTAATATCAATCTTGTAACTCACATTCCGAAATATGGCCATCATTATAATTAGAACAAACCAGTGATGTCATTCATTTTCATAAATTGAAACCCAGTGAAAAATGTATTTTAAATTCTTTTTAATATCTGTATTAGTGCTAGAAGGTTACTGTGAAAAGAGTTTTAAGCTACAGCAAGTGTTGATACTTAGTAGGCATAATGTGCGCACTCCTTTGTCTAAAAACTTAGCTGTATTTACACCTAAGCCTTGGCCAGTTTGGAAGGAAAAAAGTGGCTATTTGACAGCCAAAGGTGCGTTATTGGAAGGATATATGGGTGAATATTTTACTTTGTGGCTGCAGAAACAAGGTTTGTTGAACAAAGAGTGTCCCAATGAAGAAACCTTTTTTGTTTATGCCAATACAGCTCAACGGACTATGGCTTCAGCTAAAGCCTTCGTCACAAAAGGCTTCCCTGGATGTAATATAAAGATACATCACACTTCTGATAGCAGGGATCCAATTTTCAACCCTGTTATTCACAACACAACAGCTATATTTAAATTGGAAGCCACGGAACAAATGCGAATGTTACTGAAATCTTTACATTTAAACAGTTCTTATGAAGACTTAGAACAAATGCTCAATTATCAACAGTCAGAATATTGTATAAAGGAACACAAATGCGATTTCCTCAAGGATGTTAATAAAATCTTTGTGAATGTCGGATTTAAACCTAATTTAGAAGGGCCATTGAAAATTTCAAAATCGGTCATTGATTCTTTTATAATGGAGAACTACGAAGGATTTCCTGAAAATGAGGTTGCATGGGGCCTACTAAAAAATAATGATCAATGGAATTTGGTTTTAGATTTAAGTAAAGGCTACCATAGTGTGATATTTAACACTACCTTAATAGCTAAAGATTTGGCTCGTCCATTGTTAAATTATATGAGAGATATGATTTTGTCTAAACAATACAAAATTACTCTTTTAATGGGACATGATGCAAACATTTATACGGTACTTAAAAGCATGGGTTTCAAACCATACAACCTCAAAAATCAACATGAAACTATACCTGCTGGTGGGAAAATTGTCTTCCAGAAATGGTTGGAAGAAAAATCTGGTATTTATTTCATGAAGGTTGATTATATATACCAGTGTACCAACCAAATGAGAGAAGGCAAAACTTTGTCAATGGACAACCCTCCTGAGTTCACCTCTTTGTATTTGGAGGGTTGTGAAACAGATAAAAATGGATTTTGTTTGTGGGATGATTTTATGGAAATACTAAATAGTTTAGTTGAAGGTTGATTATAGATCAAAACTTATATCGTCACTTACGGGATATCTTCCGTGATTTTTATTTGTTTTGTAAGTGACGATATAAGTTTAGTTTTAAACCGTTTTAAAATGTTAAATTAAAGATTGGTTTCTTGACTTATTTGGCATGAGACGTTTTATAGGGAATAGAACTTAAGGTGCAACCAGACTGCGGTCAACCATTAACATCCAGGGGGTCTAAAATGGCCGCTTTAGCATAATCGTTTTGTAAATCACGTTAAAAATTTAAAATTCTTAAAATGGACTTTATGACTATTGACATAAAGTCCATTTTAAGAATTTAATTTTTTTAACGTGATTCATGCTAAGATTCTGCGTAGATTCTGCTATAGCGGCCATTTTAGACCCGCTGATATATTTTGTGGCATTCAATGTTGAGTTGACTTAAAAGGCGATGGGCCGACCGCATTCTGGTTGTCCCCAAACTAATGATGAATTCCTAAAGTATCTGATGCAAGTGGTAAAATAAACACAGTTCTGTTCAAAAGCAGTCGCTCTGCGGGCCTAAAATGGCCGCTTTAAAACAGAATCATAATATGAATCACGTTAAAAATTTAAAATTCTTAATCTTCTAAATTCTTAATCCATTTACCCCCTTTATTTTACATGCCATTAACATGGCCATTTTAGACCCCCTGGTCGCTCACTAAAAAGATTATGTAACACATGACATTCGTTTTCTGATCCATTTGTTTGCCTTTCTAACTGATATTTTTGGAAGGTATCGTATCACTTAATGTAAAAGTGATATTTTTATGATATCAAACAGTGTATTTTTTTACTTATGTAAGTACTTTATTTTTTGTAGACTTTTTTTATGAAGGTATTAAAACCGTAGTGATGAGATAAATACTCAAATCCTAGTGATATTTTGTAGTTACATATTAAGTATTTTTATGAGAGTATGTGATGTCTGATTTTACAATCAAAAATTAGTGTCTTAAAGGACTAATTTTAAGAAAAAATAATAATCAAAATGGCTGTTTCACAGGTGTTAAAAATATTAATCTTTCAAACAAACCTTCCAATATTTCAAAAGCAAAAAAAAAGTAAAGTAAAATATGACTTTTGAAATAAGTACAGTCCTTTCAAAATAATTTTACCACCGATGCCGACGCGGCGGCAACCCATTCACAACCATGTCTACGAGAATAAAGATTACTCCTAGTTTGACAGTGTTGATATTTAAGAGGTAAAATAGACCAGCCCTTTTTGTGATGTACCCAGCCAAGTCAGATGTGAGATTAGGTTACAATTATACAGTCATCATAATATTTTTATTTTACACTGTACTATTAGTTACCATTTACATAAATTTACAATAAATATATTTTTTACAAAAATAATAAAATTTTATTTTTCTCCCACAAATTACGGTTACAATAATATCTAATGAGGTATTACAAAATATATTGGAGGTACAAAGGTTTATATTATGGGAGTCATGAGTACAATCTAGAATACCCTGTGCTGTGGACCCCTGGCCCCCCTCGCCGAGATTGGGATTATTACAACTTTATAACGTAGGACATGAGTGTGAAGTGGAAGGTGTCGTATGTGGTGTGGTGTTGTGTGTGTATGTGTGAAAGAGACAGTAAGATAGTGTAATGTGTGTGTACGTACTGGCGCGGATACATGGGCGGGGGGGGGGGGGGGGGGCAATGGGTGCTATTGCCCCCCCTCCTGAACCGGACTAAATACGTCATTAGCTAAGCTTGAACTATTTTTTTTTTTTATTACAATATGGGGCTGCTCTTGACCTCGATCACGCCTGACGGAATTGAAACTAAATATTCTAGTTGTACCTATATCTTGTCATGGGCGTCGCCAGGAGGAGGCAGCTGCCCCTAGAGGCTCAGGATTTTTAAAAGTTATAGCTTTTCCTGCCTGATGCCATAGTATGGTACTAAACGTGATAAATTGTAGCGTAAAATGGAATCACTTAAATTAAGATATTGTTCTGCGAAAAAACATTTATCAAAAAAATAAAACCAACTTCAAAAAACACAAAAAAGTGAAAAATAACTTTAGCTTCAGAAGTCTGTGACCTTTGTTTGATTCATTTAGTTTTTTTTGTCACCGACTTCTGAAGCTAAAGTTATTTTTCACTTTTTTGTGTTTTTTGAAGTCGGTTTTATTTTTTTGCAAAAAAGTTTATTTTTTATTTTTCCAGTTTAGTTGTAATATCCTATACAGATATTTGCTATGCATTTATTTTACATTGTTAACAAATCAATACATGTCATGGTAATAGGCTTATCTATACTAATATTATAAAGCTGAAGAGTTTGTTTGTTTGTTTGTTTGAACGCGCTAATCTCAGGAACTACTGGTTGGAATTGAAAAATTATTTTTGTGTTGGATAGCCCATTTATTGAGGAAGGTTATAGGCTATATAACATCACGCTATGACCAAAAGGAGTGGAGCATAAATGAAAGATGTTGCAAAAACTTTTTCTCTCTTATGTGACGCAGACGAAGTTGCGTGGGTCAGCTAGTCCCCAATAAATGGAACTTAACATACCTAAACTGTCGAAATTTGGGTGTATTGTACACATCTGCGTATCCCTCAGAGCATACAGGCGTGATGCTACGTCATGATGTTGATAAACAATAAACATCCAAGCGATTGCAGCAATCACGACCGATTTACCATCTAGTTTTGAAGAGTTCCATTGTAGATATACAAGAAGAAGATCAGCATCAGATTTTCACCAAATTTAAATGCGACCATCTCAGGAGTATACTCTTTCAAATAAAAATATAATTTTGAGAATCGCTCCACAAATGGAGGAGAAATCGGTGAACATACATGAAATTATACCACACGACTGGAGTAAAAATGTTCATAAAATGAAAACTACTGGGCCAAACTATGTTACATTTTTATGGGACCAAATGCCAACTATTCCGCATCAAACAAAAGAAGAATCACGTAAATCGGATAATAAATGTCAGCGTAATCGGTGTATATACAAGAAAACAATACCAATTAAATTGAGAACCTCGTCCTTTTGGAAGTCGGTTAAAAAGGCTTCTTTTTTCTACCTCTGGATTGACACTCCTATTGGATTTTTGCATAATAATAGACAAAGGCTGAAATAAATTAGGAGCCTCTTGCCCTGAGGCCTTATATGTACCGGATGACTTTTTTATCACTTTTAAAAATTAGGTATATTACAAAGACATTCAAATATCACCTAATTCTTTTAAATCTATTTGGTATATTATGTGAACGGAGTAGAAGCTTATAGCATACCTAGTTTTTTTTTTCTTTCTTCCACACCTTAGAAAAAAAGTGATCAATAAACAAAATAAAAAAATAAAAAATCGAAATTCAAAATCATCAAAAAACGCTACAACGTTTTTTGATGATTTTGAATTTCGATTTTTTTTTTCGCAAAATAACGCCTGTACGTATAAAGATGGTTGTGCATACAAATGTATGCGTAAGGGGGTGGCAGTATGTAGTTATGAGAAACGCATAAATCGCCCTATTCCCCTCAGGAATTGGTGTCGATTCTGTTGTACACAAACTAAACTTAATTAAGGCTATTGCTATCTTTTACTAAAAGGCAGTGCTAGAAAAGGACGGAGCTATAGCTATGAATTAAGTTAGAAATGTCAAACTAGTATAAGCCTTGCGCTTCACCGTGTTTTTAGTCGACATGTTTTAACGTGCCCCCTTCATTTGTATGGAAATATTAGTTCCAACACTTCCAACTAAATTTGACAGCTCTAAATTACGTCCGTCTCTTTCTCGTTTTTATTATATTATATTATATATATTAGAGAGAAAAAGATAGGAATTAGCCTAAATTAAGTTCAGTTTGTGCACAACAGAATCGACACCATTGACTACGAGTACCTTTTAGATTTAAAACAAAGATATGATTTTTATTTATTTTTTATTTTTATTCAAAAGGAACAACAAACAACTGCAATATAAAACATAGAAATAAGAAACATATACAAAGCTTATAGACAATATTGCAGCCCACAACGCTGTTCACAGATTAACTATAAGTTACTTGACAGTGAAATAATCGCTAGGGTTACAAATGCAAGATATATAAAATGTTGTAAAAAAAAAAACAGTGTAAGAAGGTGTATAAATAATTAAGAAAGTTCTTTAAGTATAAGACGTTTAAACTTGTATGGAGAACATGCAAAAATGTCAATTTGCTCGAAAGTACTATTGTAGGAATCGACCATTCTGCGAACAGGCGAACGCTGGCCAGAGTTGGACTTGCAAGTGCCCACGGAAAATAATCTGCCAGCGCGCACCTTTCGCTTGTGGACCGTCCTAGGAACCGCATAACATAACATATTGGACAGTTCAATACAGTCAACTTTATTTCGAGCAATATTATATAAATTCATAGCTTCTAAGTACCTACGTCTGTTTTCGAGTGTTGCGAGCTTATACTTAGCAAGTAAATCTTGGTACGGCAAATAATATCCGTAGCATCTGTAATGCATAGCTCGCAAGAACTTGTACTGAACATACTCAATCATTTCAACGTATTTTTTGTAGTAAGGACTCCAGACGGACACGGCGTACTCTAGTTGAGAGCGTACAAGAGACTTATATAAGCATAAATAGGAAAAAGGCTTTTTAAAGTCGACAGTTGAACGCATTACAAATCCGTACAGTTGATACGCTTTATTAACAATTTTTCCTATGTGTTGATCTAAGCAAAGCTTAGAATCAAGAATAACACCGAGATCTCGAATAGAATCCACTTTAAGTAGGGGGGCATTGCACAACGTATATGTATAGTAAATTTTAATTTTATTTTTTGTGAAGTTTAAGAAATTGCATTTAGGTAAACTTAATTGCAACTTATTTTCCTGACAATAACAGAAATGATGACCTACTAACAGGTTTTAGTTTAAATTAACAGTAGGTAAGTCACTTTATTTGTATACTAGCTTATGCCTGCGGCTTCACCCGCGTGTCGTTCAATAATTGTCCCACGGGATCATACTACCCGGATAAAAAGTCCTATGTGTTAATCGAGGCTATTAAACTATCTGTGTACAAAATTTCATCCAAATCCGTTCAATAGTTTAAGAGTAACAAACATTTTTATACATCCTCACAAACTTTCACATTTATAATAATATTAGTAGGTTATGATTAGTTTGAGTAGAATAGAACCAACCCATTACACTCACGGGTGTCGTATAAGGCGACTAATGTCTGAGGCAGAACACCTTGCGCCTCCGTACACCTGAGAATGGGCAGCAGCGTTTTCTGTTAGTCTTTCATCACTGCGATCTCCAATCCGCCTGCCAAGCGTGGAGATTACGGCAAATTCCTCCCATCATGGGAGAGGCTTATGTCCAGCAGTGGACGTTATGGGCTGTTATACGACATAAAGTTACACAAGTGTTTGATTTCCCAAATCCGCTTCAATCCAGTACGAACACAGTTACGAAAACACAATTTTTTTCTTTTTACCCGACTGCGGCGAAGCCCAAAAGGAGGGTTATGTGTTTGCCCTGTATGTATGTATGTAAGTATGTCCGTTTCTTTGTTCCCTCGTAACCCTCGTTCCTCAACGGATGGAGGGATTTGGATAGAATAAATGTCGTTAGATTCGTCTTGATGGCGCGAGTGTCACTGGCTACATTATAATAAAAAAACCGGCCAAGAGCGTGTCGGGCCACGCTCAGTGTAGGGTTCCGTAGTTTCCCGTCCGTCACAATAAGTGTTCCCACTTATGAGTTTAAAGGTGGGTATATAATTCTTTTTTGTTTGAAAAAAGATTCAGGATAATAAAATATGTAAACGAAGTTAAAAAAAATGCTTGCATATACGAATATACTACAAACTTAGTCCAGAAATTATTTTGTACAACTTTTTGTCTTTTTTGTACAAAAACTGTTGTTTCCATCAAGTTCAAAATTATTTATTTTCCTAGAAAGTCCTTATAAAGTTCTACTTTTCAGATTTTATTCATATTTTCTAAACGTATGGTTCAAAAGTTAGAGGGGGGGGACACATCGTTTTTTACTTTTGGAGCGATTATTTCCGAAATTATTGACATTATCAAAAAATGATTTTAAGAAACCCCTATTCATTTTTAAATACCTTTCCAACAATATATCACACGTTAGGGTTGAAATGAAAAAAAAAAATCACTTCCCACTTTACATATAGGGGGGCTACCCTAATAAAACATTTTTTTCCAATTTTTATTTTACCACTTTGTCGGCGTGATTGATATACATATTGGTACTAAATTTCAGCTTTCTAGTGCTAACGGTCACAGAGATTAAGCGAGGACGGACGGACGGACAGACATGGCGAAACTATAAGGGTTCCTAGTTGACTACGGAACCCTAAAAACAATTAAATATCGTGGATTTGGGGTACCATATTGTGGAGTCCGATTTTTTTTCTCTTCTAATACCATCGAGTGGGGTATCAAAATGAAGGGTTTTAAAAGGTGATTACAAAAATATATGCAACTTATATGTTTGAATGTAATTTGAAATGACAAATCAATATAATTATAAAATGGTAAACTGACCGACTGACTGGGTGATATATCAACGCACAGCCCAAACCGCTGAATCTACTGATTCGTAGGTTCCTTATGTGGTCTAGAAGTGCACTAACAAAGGATTTTTCAAAATTCACCCCCTAAGGGGGTTAAACGGGGTTCCAAAGTTTGTATGGGGAAACAAGATTAGTTAGACTATTTTATTCGAAACTTCACAGGAGTGCTTCTATTGATAAATGAGTAGAAACAGGTTTCAGGTTTTCTCAGAATTTAACCCCTAAGAGGGTGAAATGGGGTGACAAAGTCTAAAAATCAATGCACAGCCCAAACCTCTGAGTCTATAGATTCCAAATTAGGCCCATAGGTTCCTTATGAGATTTAGGGATACACTAAGAAAGGTTTTTTCAAAATTCACCCCTAAGGTGTTACCCCCTACGGGGGTGAAACGGGAGTCGAAAGTTTGTATGGGGAAACAAAATTAGTTAAGACTGTTTTGTTCGAAACTCCACAGGAGTACTCCTATTGATAAATGAGTTGTTAACATTATTTTGTGTTTTAGAATTCAACCCCTAAAGGGGGAAATGCGGCGACAAAGTCTGAAAATCAACATGGTTATTGTTTGTATGGTGTATTGGGTCGAGTGTATTACAAAAACAACAATTTTAAGATTTAATGTGGCGGACCTGAAATACTATCAACCCCTGTAATGTTGGGGTGCGATGGGGTTGAAATGTCTAAAAATCAATATGTGTGTCGATTTCGAGATTATCAGGGGTGCTGATTACGAATATAGCATTTATTTGGAGATCCAAAAGATGGCGGATTCGACTTCAATATATTAATATAAATCAACACTAACATTATTGTGATGATTGTGATAACGATGATTATGATTGTGATAACGATGATGGTGATTGTGATAACGATGATGGTGATTGCGATAGTGATTGTGATTGTGATGGTGATTGTGATAGTGATTGTGATAGTGATGGTGATGGTGATGGTGATGATGATAGTGATGGTGATAGTGATGGTAATAGTGATGGTGATTGTGACAGTGATGGTGATTGTGATAGTGATGGTGATTGTGATAGTGATAGTGATGGTGATGGTGATAGTGATAGTGATGGTGATGGTATGGTGATGGTGATGGTGTTGGTGATGGTGATAGTGATAGTGATAGTGATAGTGATAGTGATGGTGATGGTGATGGTGATGGTGATGGTGATGGTGATGGCGATGGCGATGGCGATGGTGATGGTGATGGTGATGGTGATAGTGACTGTGATGATGAATATGACAGTGATGGTGATTGTGATAGTGATGGTGATAGTGATGGTGATGGTGATGGTGATGGTGATCGTGATAGTGATAGTGATAGTGATAGTGATAGTGATAGTGATAGTGATTATTGTGATGATTATGAAATTTGGCACATAATTTTATAACCATAATTTTAAGCTGAATCATATTTATAGCCTGTAGTAAATAGTATCCTACATGTCAATCATGTAGGATACTATTTATCCCTTTAGTATGATGGGACAGTTACTGAACTTCAAGCGGGCGAAGCCGCGGGCAACAGCAAGTAGTATAATAAAAGTAAATAAAATTCAAATATTTTGCACGCTCTGCAGCCTGTATGACTAGATGGATTTTAGCTTGAGTGGTGTCGTTAGATTCGTATTTACCGTGAAAGTGACACTGGTTATATCAAAATAATAAAAAAAAAACAAAATGGTGGATTCTTAGCGCCAAATTCAAATGTTTGGCGCGCTCTACAGCCTGCAGCCTGTACGACTAGATGGATTTTAGCTTGAGAGGTGTCGTTAGATTAGTATTTGCTGTGAAAGTGACACTGGGTATATCAAAATAATAAAGAATCAAAATTTTTTCGATCAAATTCAAATGTTTGGCGCGCTCTGCAGCCTGGACGGCTCGATAAAGGGCTCATCATGAGGATTTTGAAATGGTTTGATATGATCTAAGTAACTAAAAAGTGTAAAAAAAAAAAAACCTGACTGCGTAAAAAATAACTTTAAATAAAAAATCTGAAAAGAATAAAACAAAGTTCAGAAGACCGGACATATTGACTGCAACAGTCGAGATCCATTAAATAATCTAGACATTAGGTTTCTTTATTGTCATTTCGCAGGTTTATTAACATGACCACTTCTTTTTTAGGGCCCCGTACCCAAAGGGTACAAACGGAACCCTATTACTAAGACTTCGCTGTCTGTCCGTCTGTCCATCCATCTGTCCGTCTGTCCGTCTGTCTGTCACCAGGCTGTATCTCATGAACCGTGACAGCTAGACAGTTGAAATTTTCACAGATGATGTATTTCTGTTGCCGCTATAACAACAAATACTAAATATAGTCAATGGTACGGAACCCTTCGTGTGCAAGTCCGACTCGCACTTGGCCGGTTTTTTTTTTTCGGATGGGAAATCATCAAATGACTCCTCCCGCTCTGGGCGAAGCAGGAGGTAGTGTCAGACTTTTACTGACTAAAACCCATCCATGTTCCTTCATCGCCCTTTGTGTTCCGGGGCCACGGTATCTCTTTCGAACAGTCCCGCAACCCCGGCAGGCATCGGTCCTTACGGACCCCTTCCTTTTTGCTGACTCTCTTTGAGGCGCGCGTGGAACACTCCTGTGCCGTCGATACGGCCTGTCGTCATAAGACGGACGGATGGCGAGCTAGCCCATAGCCCACCGTCCATAGGCCCGCGCCTACGGTGGCCGAGGGCCACGTGGTGGCCCCCTACGCCCGGGGCGTCTCCCGCGGTGGCCGGGACGCTATGAGATTCTCTCCGTCTCACGTTCCGCCACCTCCTTCTCTAGCATTACTGCTTCGCAGAAGGAGGTGACGGCGTACCATTCCGTCTCGCTCCGGACCATGGCTTGAACCAGGGCCGGACGCGAGAGGTCGCCGCCGCCAATTAACATGACCCTTTAAATATAATAAAGATATATTTCTATGAATTACCCAATAACGAATTATGCTAAATATGGATAAACAGGAAAACTCCAATTGCAGTAATAAATGTTAAATAATGACGTGGTTGGAGACACAAGGATAATAAATAAATTTTTCCTTCAAATGAATAATACCTACCTACTACGAAATTGTTAGTGTGACCATAAAACTGGATTTTACTAGGATATTATTATTTTATCATAGATTTGTTTCTAAGTTAAATTTTGTATGATAAAACAGTTATTTGTCACTTTACTCTCGAAGGTTCTATTAATACATGCAATCATTTTTTTAAGAAACCAAAGTTGTTTCGACATAAGTCATGATGTGCAAAGAATGTAGCATTTTTAGAATTCTGAAAATGGTACCTACTGCTGAACACACCTGTACCTAAATACTATCGAGGACACTCCCGCCTGATCAATACTAATTACAATTTTTGCTTGCACTTACAACATAGAAACGCTCTCTAGCCCCGCCTCGTTGACTTTGTATAGAGATGTGATATACTAATAAACGTAGCGTGAGCTTTAAGGTTCAGTGTCGACCAGTCTATACTTATCCCGGGCTGCGGGTGTACGTACCCTTGAAGTGGTTCATCTACTTACTGATAATTTGGTGGTTTTATTCTAAACCATAACTAGTGTTTCTAGTGAACACCACATTGGCGAAGAAATAATGAATGAAAATAAACTGATCGGCCGGGCGCACTGGCGACGCACGCCAAACGAGGGTTAGGTATTGTTATTTTGCGCGCCAAAGTTGACGCTTTCCTAATAGGCTTAAATTTTAAGGGGGTGTGGCTCGGCGCCTCCGCACGATTTAAGTGAAAACATTTTTAACTGATCAGGCAGAAAATACCACGACTGTACCTCCCAAGCTGCGCCACATCACCTTGTCCTCCGCCTTACGCATCCAGTCTAACCCAGCGAACTTAAAAGGGAACCGAGGCTACGATTCTCCATACCAATGCATGCCCGTTTTTCTTCATGAATAATGCCTCCAGAGCAATATTTTTTTTTCATAATATCAAGGTTTGCTGTAGACACGTCCCTGTTCCTTTTCTTCAGCAACTAAATATGTAAAGAAAATAATTATGTCTCTTCTAAAATGACAAAAAAGCCCCATTTTTAACCGACTTCCAAAAAAGAGTATTCAATTCGTCTGTTTTTTTTTTGTATGTACCTACAGCCTTTTTTTCGCCAATTGTGAACCGATTTCGACGATTCTTTTTTGCCTGTATGCTCTAAGGGGGTACAGTACACCCAGATTTGGAGAGTAAGGTATATTAGGTTCCATTTGATTGGGGATAAGCCTATTACCATGACATGTATTGTTAACAATATGAAATAAATGACTGCCTCGGATCGTTGGTTTAGTGGTGGCGACTACTCAGCATTACAGCAGCGAGGTCCTGGGTTCGATTCCTAGGTCGGGCAAAGTGTTAATGGGTTTTTCCATCAGGAATTTCTCATTAGCAGCCACGGAGTCTAAATTTGCGCCGGCGCTCGCGACTTATTACATGGGACTTAAACATAGAATAGAATAGAATAGAATAGAATAGAATATACTTTATTGTACACCAAAATCTTAAAAATACTGCTTACAATATTGCTTAATCTATGGTTACAACGGCGGTCTTATCGCTAACAGCGATTTCTTCCAGACAACCTTTGGATGGACTAAGATAAGAAGGGGAGGGGGTAGTCAGTGGTGTACTGTAAATACTCTTCAAACAAAATTTAACTAAATAAAAGATTATATATATGTATATATATTATTTAAGCACAAATGAAGTAATCAAAAAAAAATAATTATGTCAATAAATAAATAAAACAATATTGATTATATTAAAAATAATTATGATTGACTTGGAAACTTTAAATCATATGAGTGAATGAAAATGATTCACAACTAAGTTTTTAAAAGCAACAATTGACTTTGCTTGCCTTACCGACTCCGGCAATGTATTCCATAAACGGATAGCCTGAACCGTAAATGATTGGTCATAGAACTTAGTGGTATGTGCAGGCATCAAAAGCCTCAAATTCTCCGATGATCTCAAATGTCTAATATGTGTGTCACTAATGAACTTAAAACGTTCTTTGAGATAAAAGGGGGTTGTGGGATTGAAGAGAATATTGTACAAAAATGATAAAATATGCGTATTCCGGCGAAGGCGGATAGGCAGCCACTTGAGTTTATTGCGAAACTCGGAGACATGGTCATATTTGCGCAAACCAAATATGAACCTGATACAAAAGTTTTGGAGTCGCTCAAGCTTATCTAGCTGCACTTCAGTGAGATCTGGATAACTTGTATTGGCATAGTCGAGAATAGGGAGAAGGAGAGATTGGGCAAGCGCAGATTTGGTGGCAGTTGGAAGGAAATTGCGTAATCGACGTAAGGAACCTGCAGACGCAAACAATTTGCGGCTCACTTCTTGTAACTGGGGCCCCCAAGATAAGTCCTTATCTATATAAATACCCAGGTTTTTCACTGAGTCACTATATGGGATTAAAGTTCCATCAAAAAATATCTGGGGAAGGGTCAACCAGTTTATTTTTGAACGTAGCCTAGGGCTGCCGACAATAATGACTTGCGTCTTCACAGGGTTAACCTTCAAACCATGAGCCAAACTCCATTCAGAGATACGTGCCAGGTCTTTATTCACCATATTCACTGCCTCGGACAATTCATCTACCGGAGCTTGTGAATAAATTTGCAGATCGTCAGCATACAGATGATAGGATGAGAGAAGTTCATTAGAAATAGAATTTATAAAAATAGCGAAAAGAAGAGGAGATAGCACGCCCCCCTGTGGTACGCCGGCAGTAGTATTGCACCATGAAGATGATGACCCTTCGATGCAAATACGTTGCCGGCGGCCACACAGGTAACTACGAAACCAATCTACTACTGTTGGAGATACGCTAAGAGAGCAAAGTATGCCAAGTAGAACATCAAAATCGACGGTGTTAAAAGCGTTACTGAAGTCCAATAAGGAAAGGACCGTCAGATTTCCATTGTCCATACCCAACCTAATGTCGTCAGTAATGTTAACAAGTGCTGTGGTAGTGCTATGCCCTGAACGAAACCCGGACTGGTAACAATTAAGGAGTCTGTTTTTACAGAGGAAAGTACTAAGTTGATTATGGATAAGGCGTTCTAAAACTTTGGATAGGAATGGTAAAATGGATATTGGACGGAATTCTGAAAAGGAAACTGGATTACACTTTTTTGGGAGAGGGGTTATTTGGGCTTCTTTCCAAGAAGATGGGAAAACACCCGAGGATATGGAGTAATTAAGGATATGGCAAAAGACAGGAAGGATTTCGTCCAGAATAGGGAGTATCATTTTGCGACTTATACAGTCATTACCAACAGCATTTGACGTAATAGATAATATGCTCTTCTTAACATCACAATCAGTAAATTGATTAAAAACAAAAGGAGAATAATCGGGAGTGGGAAGAGATGAAAGAAAATTTAGAGTATTGACTTTAACAGCTCCATTGAAATTACAAGAGGTAGCAAAATGTTTATTAAGTAACTCAAGGTCTACATCTTTAGGAATAGACTCTTGCCGCGACTTTCCGACTCCCATTGATCTTAGAAATTCATACCTGGCGATGTAGGTACTATTGGGTACCTACACCTCAGCCCAACCCTTCGGGGATTATAGGCGTGATGTTATGTTATGTTAAAATAAATGTATGACTAATATTTGTATGGGTTAATACCTACAACTAAAAATGGAAAAATAAAAAACTATTTTGAAAAAAATAAAACCGGTGGCAAAGAAACAGAATCAAACACACAGAAGTCATCGACTTCTGAAGCTAGCTATTTTTCACTTTGTTGTGTTTTAGAAGTCGGTTTTTATTTTTTGCAAAAAAGTTTTTACCAGACACATTCGAAAAGATTTAACATAAAACAAATGAAAGGAACCTAGACATACCCTTTCTTAAAATTTTAGTGTAGTAGTTTTAATCGGCACTGCATTTTTCGAGGAGAAAAAAGGGGAATACGAAACGTTGATCTTGTAATCGGTCTGAGCTGCAGCTGTCTCTATTGCACTCCACGGGGGCAGGCTTCACGCAACGCGACGGCAATAGTTTCTTCAAATTCCTTGCAGGCCCTGTTCCCTCTTAAGGTCACCGGTGTCGGACAGGGCGGTTGCTGATGCGGTCTCTACTTCACGATACGTATCCTTCAAAAAAACTCTTTCTTCAAATTCCTTGCAGGCCCTGTTCCCTCTTAAGGTCGCCAGTGTCGAACAGTGCGCTTGCTGATGCGGTCTCCACTTCACGATTCGTATCCTTAAAAAAAACTCACGACGAGTGACGATAAATACGTATTTTGTTTTGAGTGTAGAAAAGCTTGTGTAGTTGTGTTGCTAGTGTTTCCAAAAGTTTTTTGTCGACGGCGCGTTCGTGTTCCACGCGCGCCTCAAAGAGAGTCAGCAGAAGGAAGGGGTCCGCAAGGACCGATGCCTATCGGGGCTGCAGGACTGTTCGAAAGAGATACCGTGGCCCCGGAACACAAAGGGCGATGAAGGAACATGAATGGATTTTAGTCAGTAAAAGTCTGACACTCCCTCCTGCTCCGCCCAGAGCGGGAGGAGTCTTTTGACGATTTCCCATCCAAAAAAAAGGGTACTTGGAAAAAGAGATGACTTTAGAAGGTGGAGTCAGCAAGGTGTAGGGCATAGGTAAGTACCTACGTACCTACAGGAAAATCTGTTGGTAATTGACGCAAATGGAATTGCGACTACAGCAACTCAGACGTAATAAATGGTGACTCTTAAATGTTAAAATGATGGTCACCTTATTTAATAAATAACTTTTGTTAAACGTGTTGTTATTGCAACTGAAAAATACGGAAAACCATTTAGTACCAACTAGTAACTTTGTAGGTTACATGGAAATGTTATAATGTTGAGTTTAGTCGTAATAATATTATGTTCAGTTTTATCAATAATGAAAACCGAGGTAATGGTCATGGGTACAGGTAAGAACGATTGATTTATTTTTAATGCTAACTTATCGTCATCAACATTGGTGTTGATTCTGATTGTGCACAAACTAAACTTAATTTAGGCTATTGCTATCTTTTACTAAAAGGCAGAGCGAGAAAAGGACGGCTATAGCTATGAACTAAGATAGAGATGTCAAACTAGTTTATGCCTTGCGCTTGCCGTGTTTTTAGTCGACATGTTTTTACGTGCACGAAGGGTGCACGTAAAAACATGTCGACTGTCGTTATTATCGACTCGTGTACGCCGATCGAAATAATTTGATCCAGGAAGTAAAAAACAAAAATTTGCGAAAAAAATGTAATAGGACTCATGCTTGATTATTTTAATCAAAATTATTGAATGAAATATTTCTCTGTGTTGTGTGTGTGTTGTTGCGGAGGAGCTCGTGGCTAAACAATAGGGAATATGCAAGAAATACAAAACTCTTTTTATTTTTTTTTTTCTTTTTGACGACCCGATTGGCGCAGCGGTAGTGAGGCTGCCTTACGTTCTTAGGGTCCCGGGTTCGAATCCCGGTCGGTGCAAATGTTTGTGTGATGAGCATGGACATTTGTTTCCGAGTCATGGATGTTTATATGTATAATAAGTATGTATTTACAAACAAAAAGTATCTATGTAGTATATCAACTATCTGGTGTCCACGACACAAGCCTCGTTGCTTAGTGTGGCACTAGATGGCGCTGTGTGTAATGTCCAGCAATATTTATTTATTATTATTATTATTTATTAAAAATGCCTTGTATTGGTGCAAAAACATTGTGGTACAGTTGTTTAAGTTTCAAAAACATTACTTATTTTACAATTTATTGTTTTATTTAGCATGTTTTTATTGAAACGGAACGCACTCTCAAAACACGTCGTCCTCGATAACGCCAGTAGTCGCGTCAAAGTCTATGTGTCAAAAAAAACACTTTTATTTGAAAAGTAGTTAAAGTTTCACTAAGATTTTACTATAATATCGTTATCGAAATATTTGCTTGAATAAAGCACATACAATTAGTAAAATTAATATAATAAGGCCAAAAACTTAGAGGTAAACAAGGCAGATTGAGATAAATGAATTCACATCATTGAACTGACGTTTGAACTGTCATTTGAACTGTCATTGAAAATTACTACACTACTACTACAACAGCCCAAAACGTCCACTGCTGGACATAAGCCTCTCCGATGATGGGAGGAATTTGCCGTAATCTCCACGCTTGGCAGGCGGATTGGAGATCGCAGTGATGTAAGACTAACAGAAAACGCTGCTGCCCATTCTCTGGTCTACGGAGGCGCAAGGTGTTCTGCCTCAGACATTAGTCGCCTTATACGACACCCGTGAGTGTAATGGGTTGGTTCTATTCTACTCTGCCGGATACCATACGGCTAGCTCGGCTCATTGAAAATTGCTGAAGTTTAATATTATTTTTGAGGGACAAGCAGTAGTTGAACTTAACTTTTAATACTTTTGTTGGGTTGTTAGCATTGTATTTGATTGATTTAAGTGAAGAAAAAATTATTTGCATATTCCCTATTACAGCCGCTCGGATCAATCTTCAGGGTAAGCCGCGCTTGCCTAGGTTGGTCTGTGGATGAGTGACCACCCATTACACACAAAGTTTCTTCCGTACCTCAGAAAGCACGATTGTAGATTTTTAAAAGTCGTTACAGGTAGTCAGTAGCCTGAAAGTCTGACAACCAGTCTTACCAAGGTGTAGGTATCGTAGGTATTACCCAGTAGATACTAGCAGGGTTGTGGAGGTCAGATAGGCAGTCACTCCATGTAAAATACTAGTATTATATATTATACAGGATGTTTGGCTTATGGACCGACACAATTTTTCCAGGGATTTGGGAGTTCATGAGCTAAGTTCTACCCATACACCCTATTTCCTAAATGTCATGGTTTGTTACATATGTTTTTTTTTTCAAATGTAAAAAATACCCAAAAATGTTTCCTTTAATTCCAAATAACTTTTTTGTTTGTGAGTGTAATGGCACAAAATAAATTTTGTTGTATTCTCCAAAGTCTTCTGAATCTAAATAAATCTTTGTTTTGATAGAACTGGTTCCAAGAAATTTTCTTACGAGCTACCAATGTTATTTTCTTTTTTAAATGTATGAAATTGTACAACTTTAAAATTAATTATAAAAAAAAACTAAAAGCCATTTTGAACTTAGCTTTATTTTAAAAAGTTCTTTAGTTGATACCCTTTCTAACGGTATGCTACATGTCACAAAGAACAATTCATTAAGTCTAGTCAAAATGTTAGTTAGGAGAGTCAGGATTAAGAAAAGACTTATTAATGTTATTATGTTTTTATAAACTAAAGTTATAAATCTTGTTTAAATTTGATTCAAATTAACCTAATATTACCCTTACATCCTATGCCCCAAATTTCACGGTTCGTTACTTATGTTATTTTTTTTAATTGAAAAAAATACCCGGAATGTTTCCTTTGATTCGAAATAACTTTTTTGCTTGTGGGTGTAATGGCACAAAATAAATATTGGGTTAATTTGAATCAAATTTGAACAAGATTTATAACTTTAGTTTATAAAAACATAATAACATTTATGAGTCTTTTCTTAATCCTGATTCCCCTAACTAACATTTTGACTACTTAATGAATTGTTCCTTGTGAGATGTAGCATACCGTTAGAAAGGGTATCAACTAAAGAACTTTTTAAAATAAAGCTAAGTTCAAAATGGCTTTTAGTTTTTTTTTATAATAAATTTTGAAGTTGTACAATTTCATACATTTAAAAATGAAAATAACTTTGGTAGCTCGTGAGAAATTTTCTTGAAACCAGTTCTATCAAACAAATATTAATTTAGATTAAGAAGACTTTGGAGAATACAACAAAATTTATTTTGTGCCATTACACTCACAAACGAAAAAGTTATTTAGAATTAAAGGAAACATTTTGGGTATTTTTTTCATTTGAAACAAAAAAACATATGTAACCAACCATGACATTTAGGAAATAGGGTGTATGGATAGAATTTAGCTAATGAACTCCCAAATCCCTGGAAAAATTGTGTCGGTCCATAAGCCAAACACCCTTTATATATGATGATTGCTCTGTGTTGTACTAAAATGTTGACTGAGTAGGTACCTATTGCAGTTTTGGGTATCTTCTGACGAATACAAAAATACATTTGAAATAATTCCAAGTGCTTTTTTATACTCCTGCTAAATAATCAGTGCAACGATGTTAGTTATTGCAATTCACACAGTTTGTATTTTATCACATGTATGTTAGTCTGTAAGGTATTTATCTATGGGCCAAAGTTGCCCGAAAATAAAGGTTTTATTATTATTATTATTATTATAATTCATACTTAATCAATCATTATCATCATCATCAGCCTATTAATGTTCCCAGTGCTGGGAAACAGGCTTCCTCTCTATGAGATGGAATGGGCTATAATCCACCACGCGGGCCCAGTGCGGATTGGTAGATGTCACATGTCTTAGAATTTTTTGGTTCTACGAGTAGGACATGCCGGTTTCCTCACGATGTTTTCCTTCACCGTTTTTAAGAGCAGTGGTGATGAAATAAATTACACAAAGTAATGCGCCTGTCTGGGTTCGAACCCACGACCTACTGCTCGTAAGTCGAGGCTGCCACCACTGGGCCACCGCTGCTCTTACTTAATCAATATTTTGGTACAACACAGAGTTCAATACAACGTGGTGGTCGTGGTGGCTCCTGTGGCTCCACGACCGACTTTTCATAATAGCTATATGTAGGTACCATAGCCACAGTACTACTTATTTACTTGAAGTAAATTACTTCTATAGGAAAAGTTTCAGCTTTTATAAAATGACGTAAGGTAGGTCTGTTGGTCACGGGATCTTGGTCCAGTGGATATTTTGGTGATTGTTTGACGGTGACATGATGGTGATTCGCAAATACCTACCTACCGTCCTATGATGTCTCCTTGACGTGCGTCACGATGACGCACTGTTGACGTGAGTTCGTCGGAGACCAGTTACAGTTGTACAAGCATCTTTTGTCGCTTCAATAAAATCGGAACTTTCGCAAATACCTACCTACCGTCCTATGATGTCTACTTGACGTGGGACACGATGTGACGACTGTTGACGTGAGTTCGTCGGAGACCAGTTACAGTTGTACAAGCATCTTTTGTCGCTTCAATAAAATCGGAACTTTCGCAAATACCTACCTACCGTCCTATGATGTCTACTTGACGTGCGACACGATGACGCACTGTTGACGTGAGTTCGTCGGAGACCAGTTACAGTTGTACAAGCATCTTTTGTCGCTTTAATAAAATCGGAACTGACTTGTCTTGAAGTCTTACTAAAATCAATTCAAAGTTACGGCGCCCTTCTGTCCATGTTAAATGTGGCGTGGGCGATACGTGGCGTGTTTTTCCGCGCTAGTGCGTGATTGTACAGTCCTTTTCCCAAATACGTTGAGGTTGGTGGCTTCTAGTCTAACCGGATGCAGCTGATAGCAGTATTTTACATGGATCGACTGTCTACCTAGGGTTGCCACCTTTATTTTGAATAAATAAAAAGCTGCAAAAATATAGTACTTTTGGAAATTCCAGGAAAAAAGTACACATATTTATTTTGGTACATTATTTATTTTTCCGTAGGGGTTTTGAGGTTTTTTTTTCGGGTTCTTTCTCTTCGGTTTGGCCATCAATGATCTATTGCATTTAAAATATATATAGGTATAGGAATCTAAACAATTTAGATTCATAATAAAATAAATAAATAAATAATTAAATTAATAGCTATGGTTTATTTCTTTTTCTTTCCATTTTACATATTCGTCATTAACATCTCTGCACCATTGGTCGAACTCCCATTCGCTCTTGTACTTTTGAAGCCTTTTAACTTTTTTTTTTGCTTTTTCTTGGGTGGCGTATCCATGTTTTTTTTAAATTCTTATATTAAAATCGGGCGACATTCGTCGACAGTTTGGCGTTTGCGGGTACGTTCCAGACTTCCAGTCACAATTAATATAAAAAAGCGCGACAGTTGAATTAGGGATAAAAAAATATAGTATTTTTCGTACTATATTATTTTTCAATAATATATAGTACAATTGACTGAAATATAGTACGATACTATATATTATAGTACGGGTGGCAACCCTACGTCTACCTGACCTCAATAACCCTGTTAGTACCTACTATGATACCCCTTGGAAAGACTGGCTAGCAGACTTTCGGGCCACTGACTATACCTACCTGTAATGATTGTTAAATACACTGCGTCGTCGCAAGGGATGGAT
The DNA here is from genome assembly GCA_905147715.2 of Xestia xanthographa. Taxonomy (NCBI): domain Eukaryota; kingdom Metazoa; phylum Arthropoda; class Insecta; order Lepidoptera; family Noctuidae; genus Xestia; species Xestia xanthographa. Next base: position 13,683,338 of record LR990667.1, on the reverse strand, counting down.
AGAGACCCACTTTTTGAGAGCATGCATTTATTTATTCTTGGCGACCCGAATGGCGCAGCGGTAGTAAGGCTGCCTTACGTTCTTGGGGTCCCGGGTTCTAATCCCGGTAGAAGCCAAATGTTTGTGTGATGAGCATGGACATTTGTTTCCGAGTCATGGATGTTTATATCTATTCTTAATAATATTATAAAGAGGTAACATTTGTTTGTATGTTTGTAAGTTTGTTTGTAGGGGGTAATCTCCGGAAGTACTGAACCGATTTCAAAAATTCTTTCACCATTAGAAAGCTACATTCACCTTGAGTAACTAGGCTATATTTTAAATAGGCTATATTTTATCCCCGTACTCCCACGGGAACGGGAACTACGCGGGTGAAACCACGGGACGTCTGCCAGTGTATAATAAGATAAGAATGTATTTACAAACAAAAAGTATCTTTGTAGTAGGTATATCAACTATCTGGTGTCCACGACACAAGCTTCGTAGCTTATTGTGGCGCTAGATGGCGCTATGTGTAATATCCAGCGGTATTTATTTTATTTTTATTTATTGAAAAAAATCTGTAATTGCCTACTCTTCTTTCCTTCAGAATTAGTGAGATTAACTGCAAACGGCCGCAGATTGAGCTATATAACGACGAACCTATTAGGTAAATACGATGGAGAGGCGAACTATGCTTATGAAAACGGCGAAGAACTAGATTTTTCCTGTAATACAAGTTTGTCATCGGAAAGTTCGTACATCCTGCGTTTGGAATATTATAATGCTGAAGGTGGGTATACAAGAGAATGCACAACTATACTATACAATAATATAATATTGTAAATATAATGGGTAATCTTTGAAACTGTTAAAAAAAATATAATTAATTTTTTATAAGACTCTATCTAAACTAAAACTAATTCTTTATAAATATCGAAATCAATGAGTCCTTCACAGTCATCGCTAAGTTAACAAAAAACATAATTGACGTGACCTATTCATAAGATCTCCGTCTTAAGATGTTATGAATAGGTCACATCACTATCGATGTCACATCACTTTTGTCTATAAGCGGGCAGCCAAGATGGCGGTCCACCAAGTCTAATTAATTCTTGTATTAATTTACTTATTACACCGACTAAAACATACTTGTAGTTACGAAGATTTTGGGGGTCAAAGTTCCAACTTTTTCACCAGTTTTTTTTAATACATGTTTTTAATGTGCCTAAGATTTGTTACTTTAAACCCTCCACGACCCCTGTACTATTCAATCCATCTATATCAGCACAATGTTTTGAGTGCTTTACATTGAGATAAGATTCAATGACTATGATTTTTTACACCAAAAAAAAAGTCGTTTCCTTGCAATAATTTTTGCGCAAAGTTACTTAGTTTGATGTACAGAATGCTTGGTTGACGGCTTCGTGAAAGGTCTGTTTACACCCTACATAAATTGGGTAAAGTTCGGTTCAAACTTAATGGTGGCTCGGAAGTTAGTGACAGTCTGCGCATTATACAGACAAATCGATACGTCATCTGCGCCCCGTAGACAACTAAAATTGTTCTTTGCGCAGCTTTACATCAGATGTTCCGAATCGCCATAAAGTTTATAGTGTTATTCCTGCGAAGACCGTCACTCGCAGCTAACTTCCGAGCCGCCATTAAGTTTGTTTTTTAGGTAATGCGAATGGAACTCTCGACTGTCTGTCGCCTGTTCATGCTTTTACTATTGTATTTCATGCTATATTTGCTTGAAACCTCAATATAAATTGCATTAAAAAACTAATTATTGACCTTTCAGGTAATCTCCTGTTTAAAACAAAACCTCGAAACAATACAGAACACATATTCCGATCTGTTTTGATACCGAACAATAATAAGTACTATTTGGTCTGCGTATTACGTAGAGACGATACCGAAACAGAATACCGTTACAGAACTACTTTCTATCTGGTGGAACGACATGTAGACGCTGGTAAGTCTTCTTTCAACTAATATAAATGCGAACGATTGTGAGGATGCAATGGCCCTGGCTGGAGGCCTTACACTCAAGGCACTCACAGGATAGTCTGGTTAAGCAGACGACAACCTCTCTAGGTTGAACTGCAAGATGCCATTTCGAAAAAAAGGATGGATGGATGGATGTTTTTTACTCTTTCACTCTCTTTACTCTTTCACTCTCTCTTTATTCTTTCACTCTCTCTCTCTCTCTCTCACTCTCTCTTTACTCTTTCACTATCTCTCTTTATACTCTTTCACTCTCTCTCTCTCTATCTCTTTTTACTATTATTTCAAATAATTTACAGTGTACCTAACTGTCGACAATTTCCTCAAAAAAAAATGGTATTTGGTGTTGGTATTATGGATAAAAGTTGATTTTTTTTTTCAATTTTGACGATATTTATTTTTATTGTAACCTTATGAATGACGGTTCCCGGAGGGCGCTGCAGGTAAGGTAGGGTTTATTTATTTATTTATTTCTTGTTAACACGACTGACAGGACGAAACGATGTATTACCTTGGCTTTTTTTATAATTTTCAAAAAAAAAAAAATGGGTATAGGTAATAGATGAACGGAGTAGGTAGAAGTAAATGGCATACCTACTTAGTTTTATTTTTTTAAAGAAAAAAATAAATAAAAAAAAGTCGAAATTCAAATCATACGCGTATTGCGTATGATTGGAAATTTGATAGTTTTCTTTTGTTTTTCAAAATGTATCTTTCGTTGTTCTAATATGAAAAGTTTACTTGAAATTTGTAGCGTTTTTTGATGATGGACAATTTTTTTCTAAGCTGTGGAAAAAAGAAAAAAAATAGGTATGCCGTACCTAAGCTTCTACTCCGTTCACCTAATATAGGTACCTATTATTTTTTTGGAAAGTGTTTCAAAAGTCATTCGGTATATTAAAAAGCAATTTTTTTTTTCAGAAACAAGCGACCGTGCAATGATATTGTCTGTCAATGACCAAGACTTGACAGTGATTCCGAAAAACGAGTCAAGTTATGACGATTATGTGTTCAGGTACATAGATGGAGAGTTATTGCATGTAACGTGTCGAAAAACTGATTATTCTATGGCAGGCCCACTTACTTTCACCTACGATATTATTAATGATGATTCAACACGTACCCGTACAATACCAAGAAGTGAGTATGATCGACAAGGTAAAATACAATGAGAGGTTTTCTTTTCGAGCATTTAAAAAAAATAGTTTCCAAGAACTCTGTAGATGGCGTTGAACTGGCTACTTATTAAGTGCCAAAGATAAAAACGCTTGGAAAAATAAATATTGCGTCACGTCACATACGCTCGTTGACTGACACTTTCTTAACCATTACATGCAAGTGAAATGATGTGACGGTCCGTTCCTTACAGTAAATTACCAAATTCAGCGCCATCTATCCAGCGACTAGGGAAGAGTTGAAAAAGAAAATCCTTCATTATTCTACGTAGCAACACTCCGCACGTGGCCCGTGACAAAAGATGTTGAAATATTTTTTCTGAAGCCTGGCTACAACAACAACAACAGCCCATAACGTCCACTGCTGGACATAAGCCTCTCCCTAAGGGAGGAATTTGCCGTAATCTCCACGCTTGGCAGGCGAATTGGAGATCGCAGTGATGAAAGACTAACAGCAAACGCTGCTGCCCATTTTCTGGTCTACGGAGGCGCAAGGTGTTCTGCCTCAGACATTAGTCGCCTTATACGACACCCGTGAGTGTAATGGGTTGGTTCTATTCTACTCTGCCGGATACCACACGGCTATGCCGGATACCACACGGCTAACAAGCCTGGCTAACTTCCACCATATTTGTTTTCAAAATAGCCTAGACATAAAAACTGGATTAATCAATACAAATTAATAGAAAGGTAGGTATAGCTCACACAAAATCTTCTAAAGCGTCACGTTTCCGATTCCGAGATATAAGTTTACTTTACAAACTTCACCATCGATCGATCGAATGTAGTTCAAATCAAATCAAATAATTTATTCGCATAATAAGGCTACAACTACATCATGGAAGAAAATTAATATTTACGTCTTTTTAGTTTTCAAAGACACTGACATTTATTCGTAGGATACGATAGCAGTAGGTACACAGTTATTAAAATATCATGGTTCAGGACAAATCCTTATACGAATATTTACATTGGAATTGATTATACTGTATTAAGGGGACTACAGGAGCTATACGCGAGTTTTATAATGCAAAAAAGCATATGATTCGCTGCAATAAAAAATAAAAAAACAGAAAAATATATGATATTCCTTCAAGATATATGCTATTACGATAGTGTTTCGAAAACATAATACAACTAAAATTACTCGATAAAAAAAATCTAGAACTTGTCTCTTAAAAATCTTTTAACGAGTAAAAACCATAATATTATAATACGTAACAAGCGATCATTCTGATTTCTTGGCAAATAATTCCACAAGCAACATATTAGCGTCATAGTGTTTTATTTTTTTAGCCCAATCAATAGATTTTTTGTAAATCGCAAAAAAAACACTCATTTCGCACTATTCGGCCCGCAGTGACAGACGTAACAACCACTTTGTAGTGCAAGCTGAATAAAACTTTATTCTAACAGAATTTCAAACTAAGTTTGAACAACCACAAATAGAGTTGCTAATTTAGCTTCAGTGGTCACCTTAAGTATAACAAAATTCTAACCAAGCTTCTGTTTTAGCCAGGCAATCTTCACCTGATACTAATACTCGTCCGTACAACCTACAGGTTTGACAGAATCGATATACCTGATGCGCAAAAAAATAAGACAATTCAATTATTTGTTTTCAGTGGTCAGGGGCTCATCGGAAATTTCACTAAATGTGTCCTTACCAGAATTCCGTGGAAAACTTCTAACTTGTGGTATCAACAACTCAGATGTACACAAACCAAATGCGAGGCTTCTATTCGTGTCTGATTTGCCTGAGAATGGTATGTATTAAGATATTTTTTCCCCTAACCCCTGACTCTATCTTTGACATAACATTCATTTAAGGTGCAAGTTGGCACGGGCGACACGAAGCCGCCGCAGACGACGTGGCGCAGTGACACTACTGGTTTTTACGTATTTCTATGAAATTTCCTCCGAAGCAAGCGGCATGAAGCTACCACGCGTCGTCGAGCGGCAGACGCAAGTCTCGCCCGACCGCAGGCTGACGCCGAAATTCTGAGGTCGAAATCATGACTGCAGCGACGTGAGGTGGCGACGTGTCGCGGCGACATGAAGCGACGACACATCGTCTGCGTTAGTGTCGCCCGCTGCCAAGTTGCACCTTTATCCTCAAGAAACCTTTATCCATAGATACATAGACTAACCTTAATATGATAAAAAACAATTTGTGTTAACAGAAGTAAGGTATTGCAGAAGTATTATTACTTAACATAGTTTTAAGGTTCTTGTCTTATGGCGACTATGGAGCTAAATTAGCAACTCTATTCGTGGTGGTTCAAACTTCATTTGAAATACTGTTACAATAAAGTTCTTATCAGCTTCATTACAAAGTGGTTGTTACGTCAGTCACTGCTGGCTGAATAGTGCGAAATGAGTGTTTTTTTGCGATATACAATAAATCTATTGATTGGACTTAAAAAGTAAAACACTATGATACTAAATTGTTGCTTGTAGAATTATTTGGTAAAAAATCAGAATGATCGCATGTATTTTAGTATGGTTTTTACTCGTTAAAAGAAATTTTTAGAGATAAGTTCGTGATTATTAATTATCAAATAAAATTTGTTGTATTATGTTTTCAAAACACTATTGTTCTAGCATATATCCTGAAGAATATCATGTATTTTTCTGGTTTTGTTTATTGCAGTGTATCACGTTTAGATCCTGTAGTCGCCTTAAAACTATGTTAATAATACTTTACTTCTGCATCAAGTCCTCTGTGCATTCATATGGCACTTGCCCGTGGAGGCGATGGAACACCCTCATCATTCTCTTAACCATAACCCAATTCATTTGGGGTCGGCGCAGCATGCATGCAGCATCTTTTCTTCCACTCTTCTCTATAACTCATCATCTCATCAGACACCTTTTCTTGCCATATAATCCTTCACACAGTCCATCCATCGTTTCTTTGGACAGAACACCTTACAGCCAAATATCCTGTTCCAAGACGAGCCGTAGGTGCAGTTGTGGTCTTTTCCGCCAGATCAGTTAAAACATTTTTCGCTCAAATCATACGGAGGCGCCTAGCCACACCCCCTTAAAGTTTAGGCCTATTAGGAAAGCGTCAACTTTGGCGCGCAAAACAACAATAACTCTCGTTTGGTGTGCGTCGTCAGTGCGCTCGGCGGATCGGTATCTTTTCATTCATTATTTTTATACAAAGTCAACGGGGCAGGGCTAGAGAGCGTTTCTATGTTCTAAGTGCAAGCCAAAATTTGCTTAGTGGTGATCAGGTGGGAGTGTCCTCGATAGCACACACGCGAGCCAATACGAGCTTATAAATACCTACGGACAAAAGAAAATGCTAGAAGTAAGCCACTCTAATATAATACCTACTTTATTTTAATTTTTGGTATTTTTTTTTGTTTCGTTTTTGCTGATGACACCAACAACAGATGTTCGTATACGAGGCCTGCCACGAAATAATATCCTGTTCCAGTATACAAATGATGAAAATAAATGGACTACTGAATACCAATACACTGTGAACGAGACTCTCGACCTAACCTGTGTTGCTAAAGGTCCAATCACCACTGAGAACCAACGTCTTGAGTGGCAGTTTAACGGTATGAATGTTTTAACACAGATTTTATTGGCTTTCTTTCAGGTATGAGATAGATGCTCTTGAATAAGAGCTGAATTCTTGTCGCGCACGGTCGGTTGAGCACGGTTGGTCGGTCGCGCACGGTCGGTCGCGTACGAGTATACATTGTGTTCGATATAGCTGCTATACCGGGTGACTTTTTTTCACTTTCCAAAAAAAATGGGTATATTAAGTGAACGGAGTAGAAGCTTATGGCAAGCTTAGTTTTTTTTTTCTTTTTTCCACAGCTTAGAAAAAAAATGATCTATCATAAAAAAAAAAACGCTACAAATTTCGAGAGAACTTTTTATATTAGAACAAAGAAAGAGAAGTTTAGAAAAAAAAAAAAATGAAATTCAAATCATACGCAATACGCTTAAGATTTCATTTTCGATTTTTTTTAAATTTTTTTCTTTTCGAAAAAAAAAACTAAGTATGCCATTTGCTTCTAACTTGTTCATCTATTATACCCATTTTTTTAGAAAGTGATAAAAAATTCATCCTATATAGAACACAATGTATACTCGTACGCGGTCGGTTGCGTACGGTCGGTCGCGTACGGTCGGCCGTGACGTCAGCGCGATAAGAATTCAGGGCTAAGAACACTTTGAGTGTCAGTCTTCTGCCTGTTTCATTACTACCTAGCTACCGAAAAACCTGTCATTTATTTTTTTTGCAAGTTATTGAAGTAATATGAAACTATTCGCTAGAATGTCATACTTGTCGAACCTCTCTAGATAATTTTTAAATGAAATAATAACATACCTGTTATTCCTGTTAAATATACAGGGTAAAACTAATATGGCTTGGCTGGCGAATCTTCACATACATATTGATGGGTTTCGACATCTAAAGATACTTCACAGTGTGTCGAAAACTCGTGTGACCCCACATTTGAGTACATTTTTTACCAGAAAGTGACGTCATACAAGCCCCCACGCACGATCTTTGACGCGTTTTATCTTCGTCATTTTTTATTAATTTGATAAAACAAAAAACACGTATCCAATATTTTTCGATAATCTAACTGACGGACTAAACAGAATCATATTTTGTTTAGTCAGGAATCATTCCTATTATCATGGGCAAGGAAATTTAAGACTGTTGAATTTAAAGTATTCAAAATTAAGACTGTTAATTTAAAGTAATTATCTTTGTTTTTTATCAGTTTTGGCTCTAAAATATCGTATATCGTGCTTTAACCTTTTATTAAGTTGACTTTATATTTTGTAGGGCCCTCGTCCTTCACAGCAACGACCTCTTCGTTACGTACTATGACTATTATTTCAAATCAAAAGTTTACAAAGACTTTGGATGCAACCGACGACGCAAAAAAAATACGCTGTATTTATATTCCAAACAGTTCATCAAAAACAGTTGAGATCATCCTCCGTTTAAAACCAGAAGCAAACAGTGGAGAAATTATTTCAAGTGAGTACGCTATGGGGTCTAAATATTTCGTCCAGCCATCATTTATTAAAGAATTTTTCATAGAATGTGTACCTATCTATTTATGTTATCGCTATAAAAACAAATAATAATAATTATAAAAACCGGCCAAGTGCGAGTCGGATTCGCGCACGTAGGGTTCCGTACCCATTATTATAAAAAAATCACGTTTGTTGTATGGGAGCCCCCCTTAAATATTAATTTTATTCTGTTTTTAGTTTTGTTTGATGTTATAGCGGCAACAGAAATACATCATCTGTGAAAATTTCAACTGTCTAGCTGTCACGGTTCATGAGATACAGCCTGGTGACAGACAGACGGACAGACGGACAGACAGCGAAGTCTTAGTAATAGGGTTCCGTTTTTACCCTTTGGGTACGGAACCCTAAAAACGATAGTACGGAATCCTTCATGCGCGAGTTCGACACGCAGTTGGCCGGTTTTTTTTTTAATATTCTCAACAAACTTAAAACTTTTTTTTATTTCAGTTAAAACACAATCAGATGCCAACATATCTTACAATCAAGACAAAGTTGGCGGGTATTCACCGCTAATTCTAGGCAGCTCTATAGGAGCTGTGCTCGTCGTCCTAGGTATGGCCGGAGTAGCTTCCATCTTCTGTAGGAATAGGAGCAATAGGCGTAATAATGAGGTATGTAGTTGATTAAACACTGTTTTAAGCTTTCACGGTTCATAACTATACTACAAATGTCACTTACGGCTTTTAAAGCGCCATGATCGCGGGTCAACTGGAGAATGCGGGTGGCTGGAAAAAAAAACATAGAAAGAGGGTAGACAGATTTGTCTGCTCCTAACAAATTTTTCCAGTGCATTCTCCAGTTGACCCGCGATCATGGCGCTTGCAACAGCGTCGAAATATCGGGAGCTCAAAAATAAAAAACCGGCCAAGTGCGAGTTGGACTCGCGCACGAAGGGTTCCGTACCATTATCTATACTTTAGACAAAACGGCAAAAAAATCACGTTTGTTGTATGGGAGCTCCCCTTAAATATTAATTTTATTCTGTTTTTAGTATTTGTTGTTATAGCGGCAACAGAAATACATCATTTGTGAAAATTTCAACCGTCTAGCTGTCACGGTTCATGAGATACAGCCTGGTGACAGACAGACGGACAGACGGACAGACGGACAGACGGACAGATGGACAGACGGACAGACGGACAGACGGACAGACAGCGAAGTCTTAGTAATAGGGTTCCGTTTTTACCCTTTGGGTACGGAACCCTAAAAATAATCACGGAAGATATCCCGTAAGTGACATTTGTAGTATGTAGTTGATTATTTTAGATATAGGCTGGATAGACTGGTCATCTCTTAGCTGCTACGGTTCATTCTACTTACTTTGTTTTAAATTGTTGATCTAATCTTTTACTCTGGACGCTCTTAATGAGCACGACTTTCTACATCGTTCTCACATATAAAGGGTGTAAAACACCTCTTAACGAAGCCGAAAGGCACTTGTTTTTCACGTCATTGCGTCATTTTTTTGTTCTACACCATACCTGGGAACCTTCTAGTTACGGAGATATTGGGGGTCAAAGTTCCAACTTTTTGACAAGTTTTTTTTTTTTAAATACAAGTTTTTAATGTAAGATTTTTACTTTAAACACCTGCACGACCCCCGTACTATTCAATCCATCCATCAGCACAATGTTTTGAGTGCGTTACATTGAGTTCTATGACAAAACATGATTTTTCACCCAAAAAAAAGGCGTTTCCCAGCAATAATTCTTGCGTAAAGTTACTTAGCTTGATGTACAGAATGCTTGGTTGACGGCTTCGTGATAAGATCTTTAACACCCTGTATGTATAATCTCAAAATTAATGATGTAACCAAGATTTTGTGACAACATTTTGAAAGAATATCCGTGGAGTTTCTTGCCCGTTCCTCTCCATAGAGCTCTACGCTAGGAAATGGCCAACTACAGTACTTTCTCAAGTTATTATGCCTTGTACCAACTCAAACTCACAGCATTTTTTTCAATTAGACCATTACGGCACTTTTGATTGACAAAAATACAAAAAAAAACAAAGCTTTTTTTTTTTGTATTTTTGGCATTCTAAAGTGCCGTAATGGTCTAATTGAAATAAATGATTTGAGTTTGAGTTTGACTTTGATAGCTGATACCTGACGGCTTTTTCTTTTGTTTTGCTAGCGCAATCTATTGTTTTTAGGGTTCCGTACAAAAAATGAAAAAAAAATAACGGAACTCTTATAGGATCACTCGTGCGTCGGTCTGTCTGTACGTCTGTCTGTCACAGCCAATTTGCTCCGAATCTACTCGACCAAATCAGGAGAAATTTGGTAGGATAGTGTAATCTTATGACCCAAACACAGATGTGCAAAGTAAATAAATATTCTTTTTTTAAATAATGGTAATTTTCGGGGGACAAATTAGGAAATAAAAATAAAGTTTTGCAAACCTTACTGTATCATATTATCAAATGAAACGGGTTACGAGGATCTCAAATATATTTTTGTTATTATTGTAAAATAAATAGTTTTGATTTTATTCATGAAAGAAGACGAAAGTTGACCATTGACAATTGACCCCCTGATCTCTGAAACTACTAAGCCTAAAATTTTGAAAAAAATAAAAAAATAGTTCATTAATTGCTTGTAGATTACAGGAAAACCTTTATGAATTCTATCAATTGAAAATATGTTGGTAAACTCAATATAAGACTTTGGCATTGTACGGAACCCTCTCCACGCGAGTTCAACTCTCACTTGGCCGGTTTTTTTTTTAAATAAAAATGCGTTCGTCATTTTGAGGTATTTTGTTACCTCCGCTTATAAAAAAAAAAGGTGGCGGACCTAGTTCCAATTGCAGTCACGTGTCCTAAGCCCTATGTGTCAGGGGTGAGCCTAATGCCATCAACCGGGCACAAATGCAAGTGGGCTGTAATCTACTCCTCAGGCGCAGTACGCCATGGTGGATGATCATGCCAGCTTCCTTCTATAATTTCCTTCACCGTCTTGAGGGCAGGTGGGACGTAATAATATACGCCCACAACGGTGATTTTTCAACAACAACAACAGCCCATAAGGTCCACTGCTGGACATAAGCCTCTCCCATGATTGGAGGAATTTGCCGTAATCTCCACGCTTGGCAGGCGGATTGGAGATCGCAGTGATGAAAGGCTAACAGAAAACGCTGCTGCCCATTCTCTGGTCTACGGAGGTGCAAGGTGTTTTGCCTCAGACATTAGTCTGACTGGTGACTTTTCGCTAAGATGCAATTGCAAAACAGCCACGATTCTGTCACTGGCTCGTTTGGCAGACCTTCGTCCAAATAACCACGAATCTGCAACCGCGTGGCAGCATCGTAAAACAAAGCCCTAAAAACAATATCTGATAGGTCCAATGCTCTCGTGTTTTGTTCTAGTCCTATGTAGAAAACTATTTTTTTTGTTTGCCTGTACTGTCCCACTGCTGGGAAAAGGCCTCCCCCAATTCCTTCCATGTGCTCTTTTTTCGTGCCCTTTCGAACCAAACCTCGCGGTACGCGTCCAAATCGTCCCGCCACCTCTTGCTGAGCCGGCCTCGGCGACGCCGTCTGTCTTCCGGCAACCATAGCGTGGAGACTTTTGCCCAGCGGTCATCGTACATGCGACTGACGTGACCCGCCCAATCCCAATTTTAGCCTAGCAGCCTTCATGTCAACATCCATTATGCCCGTTTTGGAACGCAGAAAACTAATGATTTTTTATTTATTTTTCAGACTTATGGCGATTTCAAAAATCATAATGACAGTACAAAACCACAGAATCCTAATGAATGTGAAAATCAATACGATTCATGTTACGCAGAAAATCTGTCGGAAATATATTGTGAAATACCAGCCGACGTAGGAAATATAGATCCAGAACATCATTATGCGGAAATTGATATCTCTCATTGTAAACCCAAAATTGATGAAACAAACCAAATTAATACTTTAATATACGATGAGCCTTATGTCCATCTAACGACGAGAGGTAGAATGAACACTTTAAATGGAACTAGCTGTGGCCCGGGACTTCGTTCGCGTGGAAATTTTGATGTGTATGTGTGAGAATAAAAAATAGCCTACGACCTATTCTCAGACCTACCAAAAATATAAATTATTATTATTATTTAATTTATTTTGGACACAAAAAGATCCATAGAGTGTTGGTAACATAATATTAAATGACTTATTATCTAGTGTTAGTACCAATTACCCTCTGCACAAGAAAAAATACAATTTGAAAGCTGTAGCTCTCCGCTACAGTTCTCAGGATGCTGTTGCGACTATCTATCACTCTCTTGAGTAGCGAGGCACTTTTTTTCGGACCATCGCGTGAATTTCTCTGTGAAGTGTAAGGCATATGATCGTCTATATATCGTTAAGTGCATTGAGTAATATTAGAATCAGCTGAGAGATGAGAGATACCGTATACCGATATACAGGGTGGAATTTTGTAATGCCACCTGGAGGGAAAGTACTCTTAATACCGGAGATAGCAAATTTTACTCAAAGGAAACATTCCTTCATTTTTAAAAAGAAATTAATCGGGAATCGAACCGTCTAAATTCCAAAAAAATAACAGCCTGTACTTTTATGGCACAAATCGATAGGGTCAATCATAAGGATCAAATGCCTCTAACAAACATGATAAATTAAATGAAAAGAAAACCATGAAATCTTATGTTATAAATTCAATGGGATAAGATAAAGCACTTTTAGTCAAAGGTCCATCCAATTACGAACATAGTAAACAATTCTCTTTTGACGACATTTATGAAAACGAGACCCCGTCGTGCCTCGAAAAATACGTTAACCCGTTGAGTCCGGTTCCTAGTCGTTACGAGTAGTTAAAAGCCCGAAAACCTGACAACTAGTAGTAACGCATTGCCCAACAACTGGGTTTTGGAGGTCAGATATTAGACAGCCGATTCATGTCAAATTTGTTTACAACACACACACACACTTAACACAACACAACAACAACACACACAACAACACACAACAACAACAACACAACACAAACACAACACTTTTTCTTTCTTTCTTTGGAAAGAGAGAAAAAGGTGTTTATTAAACTCGGGTGCGTCAAAGTTCACCTAAATTTTCAACTCCGATAATTGGAAATACGAAAATGTTCTTCCTAACATTTTTTATCCTAACAATCACAATTCCTAACTACTGTCTCTAATGTTCATAATTCCGAAGCATTCAACTTCATAATGTCAGTAGCAATAAACATCTATTATACTTTTATTTGTTTTCCTATATTTTCTCAACATCACCATCTTTTACACTATTATTCAAAGTCATAGGTATCTTTTTTGATTAGATTTCTTTTTAATCATAATAATCAGTATTATATACATTAATTTTGCTTTTCTTTGACGATATATTACTTGTTTCAAGTTCAAGTTTGTTGGCATATTAGCACGTAGGTATACTTGAGGAAGTGCTTGCTTCGCGCTCACTAATTATATGAATTGGTTTTTTGTTCTTATTAATTAACGCGTCTTCTTTAATGTTGTTTATAGCGGTGTGTACCTGCTAAGATATCCATAGGGTAGGTTAGGTTAAAACTGTGACCAACTACGCGTAATTTTTCTAAGTTTTTTTTTCATAGTGTGACAAAAATCAGTGAAACGACCTTTTATCATTCTAAACAGTTGGTTTTTTAGACATAATTATCTCCGGTATAGTAATAGTAATAAGTAGGTATGTAATAACAATAACCAATGTTTTTTAAAACTATAAATATCATCTTCTACCCACATATATTTTTATTACACTTGGTAAATGTTTCTTTCTGAGTATGAGTGAAAATATTATGGTAATTATGTTTAGGGATAAAAGCGTGTTATAAGAGTTTAAATATATTTACATTAATGATATTATTAATTACAATTTTCGAAAACATGAGTGTTATGAACATCGCCGGTAGCACTACAAATAGTATGAATGAAAACTTTAGGACAATGATATTATATAGTAAAATGAGGTAGATATCGCACTAGCACGCACAAATTGTTGAGGACAAAGTGACACAATGGGGGCTATCGCGTGTGAATTTGCCGCTAGAGGCGCTTGTGTAGACTAAGGTCCTCCAAAGTGCCAGATGTCATACAGTGTTGGCACGTTGCGTGATTTTTTATCACGTATTTATACTAATACTCATGATTGTGTTCTAGATTGAGCCATTCCTGATTAATTATGACTTGAAGATTTTAAGTAGCAACTTAGGACCATAATATTGTTAGTATTTGGGAGGTAGAATGATTTTTAAATGTTTCATGCTTACTAATTTTAGGAAGAATATTGTAAATATATATCTAAAGCTTACACAGTGTCGTTATAAGTAATAAAATAAACTTTTCTATGAAGTTATTGGTGCTTTAAGTTCCATATATTAGGGATACGCCTATTACCATGACATGTATTGTTACCAATTCAAATAAATTAATGGCAAATATTTGTTTATGAACAACTAAAAATGGAAAAATAAAAAACTATTTTGCAAAAAATAAAACAGACTTCAAAAAACACAAAAAAGTGAAAAATAACTTAAGCTTCAGAACTCGGTGACAGACAAAAAAACTAAATCATTCAAACAAAGGTTACCGACTTCTGAAGCTAAAGTTATTTATCACTTTTTGTGTTTTTTGAAGTCGGTTTTATTTTTTGCAAAAAAGTTTTTTTTGAAGTCGGTTTTATTTTTTGCAAAATAGTTTTTATTTTTCCATTTTAATTGTTTCCAAAAAAATATTTGCTATGAGATTATTTTACATTTTTAACAATACATGTCATGGTAATAGGCTTATCCAAAATAAATGGAACTTACAATATAGGGAACGTGCAGGAACTACAGCAGCACTAAACGACAAAAGAGACACTATGCGGACAGTAAAGGAAACTTATGCTGTCACGCAAATCTCTTCAAAAGTATTATTTTTGATTATGTTATGATATAAAACATGGGTTCCGGTCTATCAATAATGTTCGTCAGCGTAACATGAATGTTGACCAATATGAATTTTGTATGTTTCGTTTATTTTCTCTGATGAAAATTGTGGTGCATGAAGAAACGGTGGCATAAACAACTTTCTTATTTTCAACACATGTTTTAATGGAAGGGAATCCTTTATCAGCGAGAACAGTATCTCCAGGCTATAACAAATCAATCCACAATCATTTGTTATATGCAATCACTATAACGCCCTCCGTAGCATTTAGATAAAAAACTTAGAAAACCACAAGGAGTGCAGCCAATTAAAAACTTTATTGTATAACCATGTTTATAATCTGAGTTCATGTGGAGACTGTTGAGGAATATTCGGTGTGAACTTCAGTGCAGTCTGGAACGCCCTCCGTAGCATTTAAATACAAAACTTATGAAACCACAAGGAGTGCAGCCAACTATAAACTTTATTGTATAACCATGTTTTTATTCTGAGTACATGTGGACTCTTTGTTTAACTGTTGAGGAATATTCGGTGTGAACTTCAGTGCAGTCTAATATGTGTGTTCGCTGAAGTTTAAATGGTACGCCAGTACCATTTAATGTTTGCTTGGACGATTGATGGCTATTGAACTTTTTCAATGGAGAGTGTAACAAAAACAAATTGTGTTCAAATATTTTTCTTACTGCATTTATCCATTTTTTGCGTTTTTCACTAATACATGGTATGAGAGTACTATTCTTTGGAAAGTAATAGAATTTTATTATTTTACGCTATTTGATTAATTTTCATTTTTGTGGATGTATTGGTACATCCATATATGCAACAATGCATTATGATTAGCTAGAATAATCATTTTCAATAATAAAATTAATTCTGTCTACTTGTTTTACATGTCAATGTCAAGTATTAATAGGGTACAAGATTCGGATTGGCGACGCCAGTTGGCACCACCGTCGTTGTGCACGTTCCCTATACCCAGATTTCGACAGTTACGTAAACTGTCAAAATCTGGGTATATTGTACACATCTGCATACCCCTCAGAGCATACAGGCGTGATGTTACGTCATGATGTTGTATAAACATCCAAGCGTTTGCAGCAATCACGGCAGAAATGTCATGGTAATTTATGCTGATCCCCAATAAATGGAACTTAACATACCTAACTGTTGAAATCTGGGTGTATTACACATCTGCATACCCCCTCAGAGCATACAGGTGTAATTTTACGTCATGATGTTGTATAAACGAATCGAATCGAAGCGATTGCAGCAATCACGGCAGATTTGCCGTCTATTTTTGAAGAGTTCCATTGTATATCTCCGAAGATCAGCATCAGATCTTCACCAAAATCATCAAAATCGGTTACCCAGTCAAAAGTTCTGAAGAAACAAACAAAAAAAAGCCCTGTGCCTATTTTACTCGCTAGATAAGCTGTGTGTTCCTAGACATGACAAAAGCTTTTGATTTTGTTTGCCATAAAACACTACTCTCAAAGCTTGAGCATTATGGAATCCGGGGTAAGGCCAATGACTGGATCAAAAGTTACCTTTCTGAAAGAGTACAATGGGTGGAAATAACAAAAACTTCAAACTAAACAGTCAAAGGGAAAAAAATAACCTATAGGAATATAAACAAAATAATAACGGCACGCCACATGGAGGTATCGCATCCCCACTACTTTTTCTAGTTTACATTAACGACATTACAGAATTACAGAGGCGATAGGCAAAAATTGCATAATATTCGCTGATGACACTACAATAATGATTAAGAGTGACAATAACAAAAAAATAATAATAATAAAAAAAATAAGTCTGCGTATTTGTTGCAGTTAATATGTCCTGTCTCCTGAACTTGTTTTATTCTATTCAGTTTTTAAAATTATTGGTTATTTTTTACGCAGTCAGATTTTTTATTTTACACTTTTTAGTTACTTAAATAAACTATTTTAAAATCCTCATGATGAGCTCTTTACCAAGCCGTTCAGGCTGCAGAGAATATTTAAATTTGGCGCCAGAAATAGAGAGAACTTCGGTTGCCACCAATAAAACTAAAATTATTTAAGAAAAATGTATACTGCATTTCGATTATTATTTTCAATCATTTTATCATCAAATAGTTTTCAAGACCTACCGCTCACAATATTTAAAAACCGGCCAAGAGCGAGTCGAACGCGCGCACCGAGGGTTCTGTACAAACTTTTTAAAGGACAAACTTAACTTTGCTGTTCGATCCCTAGAAACGGCTATTGCAGCAACCGCAAATTATAAGTTTGTAATATTAAAATCGCTTTTTTTTTTGTTATTAAACTACATATTTACGGTTTTCAGATTTTTCTCTTTACACGTGCTGTAAAGACCTTGCTTTTTGCCAAATTTCGTGATTCTAGGTCATCATCATTCTCTTGCCCTAGGATTCTAGGTCAATGGGAAT